>JANIJH010000223.1:66855492-66865782 GCA_024520975.1 Erythroxylum areolatum | reverse complement strand
ATTCAGATTTGATTAAATTGTTTTTGTGTGAATTAACTTCTGATTTTATTGTAGAAAATTACAAAAAGCTTAAAGATTTATTCAACCCCCCTTCTAGATCGCTTACAAATTTTGCCACATTTCTCCCAACAGAATGAATTACTACTATTTGAAACCTGCGGTCATGTCGACATTCCTTGATTAAGAATTTGAATTCAATATTTGACACAATATATTGAAAAGGAAATAATTGATTTGTTGAATAAAATGTTCAATTATAAATACAAATTAATCGCTATCATAACTTAATTGTAAATTACAATCATTTTCTTTTTTTTAAGAATAAGAATCAAACTCCAGCTCTTCTTCAGATATTTGGCCCTTGTCATCCTCTCCAGATAAAACGTCAATATATTCATTTAATGGATCATTCAAATGTTCATTATCATTATATATGACATATGCATTTATAAAATAAACATCTTCCTGGAAATGCTTCACTTTCAATTCTCTTTTCTCCTTTTCCATGTGATTTAAAAACATCTTTAGGTTTAATTTTACAAATGGCCAACCAATCTGACTTATCTAGTCGTAAGCTGGGAAAAGGGATATAACACACCTGTTTCGCTTGCATGGTTAACATGAAAGGTTTAAATTGTCTCAATCTTTTTTTATTGTTGATTTCAACTAGACTGTATTGGCTATGCACTTTTGTTCAAACATTTAAAGTCAGGATCAAACCAATCACACGTAAATATCACACTTCACTTTATTAGCAATGTAGGGTACTTAATTTTAAGTATCTCAATAATTTTACCATAGTAATCCATCAATTCTCATTGTATGCAAACTCCAATATTTATTATTGCCATGCTATTACGATGATATTCTGTATAATATTTATATCTATTAACGAAATACACCAAATACGATTTAACAGTTCGTAGAGGTCTTTTTGCAAGATCACATATGATCTTGTTCTTTATTGGATTTCTAAGGCCTACATAAAAGAAATTATCATATCGAAGAGTATAATGTCATTTGAACACTTAAATCTTATAATTCAATCATTTGAATATTTGTCAATGAAAACTTACATATCTATCGAGCTATCGAGGAAAATATCTTCCAACTTCTTTATTTATATCATTTTGTGTTTTGTCCGGCATTATCTCGTGTAATAATTCCTTGTATAATCTAAATACATTATTATGATTTCATTTATGAACAATAAAAAATTTGAAAACTGAAATAATCATTTTGAACTTATTGCACGAAAAGTTGAGCCTCTTGACAATTCAATAAAATGTAACCTTGAGCAGGCTCAATTTCTTCCTCTGTTAACATTCTTCTTGTTGAACGTCCATATGCTTGTTAGGATATGTGAAAATAGATAAGATACCATCAGCATCACTTGTTCTTCCCCCATCGTTATTACGAGGAACGTTTCTTTCTCTTGTGTGAACATACGACTCAAAATAATGTGAATAAAATGTACTAGCTTCCTCCACTAAATAAAAACACATGTGAATATTGATTCTTGCGCATTAAAATGATTGTATATACATTCATTGATATTTTTTGGATATAATTGATTTATATATGTGATTATGTTGAGGATTGTTGTTTATTTGTATTGAAAATTAATTTGGAGAGTATAATTGATGATTTATAATTTTTTATAAAATTTAGAAAATTTCTGAAATTTTGGGTATTAGTGGAATGGAAAAAATGTCAAGTAGCAAGTCAATTGATGAATGGTCATAGAAATAATAGTCAAATGATAGTAAAGAATTTTATAGATAACTTTGGAATTTATTGACAAATGTTATTGAAAATTTAGAGACAATTGGAGTATAAATTGGAGATGATTGGACTAGTTAAACAAGAGAATCTAGTTTAAACTTATAGAAATTGGACAAGTGACAAGTGTCACTTGCCAAGCCTAGTATGGATTTCACTAGTATACTAGAAAGAACAAATTAATTGTTTGATCTTGTTTTCTTCTTCTTTTTCGTGACTTTCTTCATCTTCTGTAAGCTTCATTACTTTCAGAAATTTCTCACCCTCACTACGCAAGCTTTGCTCTCAGTTTTCACTTGCTATCTCTTTTTCTTATCATCTTCACTATCACTGAAATACCTAACCTTACAACCTTCAACTGTTGATGATCGTGTGATATTGGAAAGCTAGGGTTCATGTGATTTTGAAGAATTTGGAGTTTTAAACATGTAAGCATCGTATGGTTCTTCATGATATATAAGATGAAACATACATCACATTAGTTAACAGTTAAGTGTTTATAAAATGAGGATGAGTATTTTGCTGAAACTTGAAAGAGAATTTTAGGGTGTGCTGTATGTTTTGCTTTCGCTTATTTGATGATCAATATTTCATAAGATGTTGAAATAATTTTTGAGCTAGAAAGATCATTGAAAATGTGTATGAAAAAAGTGCAGAAAATTCACGGAAAGATAATATGCATATGCTCTATTTTCATTGTATTTACGTGAATCTCTTTGGGTGTTTTAGAGATGAACTAAAATGAGTTTTGAGTTGAGGAAAAATGTGTAAGGTAATGTCATGATATGGGAAAGAAAGATTAAAATGATAGTTAGAGATGAATTGAAGGCGTTGAAGAAAATGGAGAAGTGCATAAAATGGAGAAATGCAGAAGATGAAAAAAATGCAGAGAATATGAGAAATGTGTGTATAAACTATTTGATTTTTAGTATTTTGATCAATCATAAATTTTGATTTGTTTGTGAATGAGTTGAGCTAAATGGAAGTCGAAATGAAGAGAAAATAATAGGCATAAGTTAGAAATGATGGATTTAGCGAAAGAGATGAAGAAGTGATGAGAAAGACACTGTTTTGTAAAATCTGGAGAAGACCTTTTGTCACAATCGTGCACAAGCACGATTATGACCTAGAGGAGAAATTAGTGCACGATCGTGACAATGAGGAGATATCTGAAAATGCACGATCGTGACAAACAGGAAGCATCTCATAGTGCATGATCATGATAGTGAAAGTGCAAAGATATATGATAATTATGAACATCCTTCACTCTTTTGGCCATAACTTCTTCTCCCGACCTCCGAATGACTTGAAATTTGAACCACAAACTCCTCACACATTTTTGTTCCTCTCCATTAAAATTCATGGACATCTGAATTCATTAGGAAAGCATTGATTGATGAGTTTAGGATGAAAATGATGAAGAGTGCTAGAATATTGTTAAATGGAGTATTTTCACTGAACAGACATCAGTATTTTGGCCATATCTTGATCTTTGGTTATCCAAATGAGATTATTTTTAATTTATATTAAACTAGAGACATATTTCTACAAATTTCATGAAGGAATAGCATTTTAATTCTATCTTTAAGAGTTCCAAAATCTGGCTTGAAATTGAGTATAGAGTACTGTCACAGTTTGAGTACACTCAGAAAGATTTTGTGTATAACTTGCAGAATATTGAGCCAAATTGTGAGCACTTGATGTCATTAGAGACTTAAGGTATATGGGAACACTTGTTTAGAAGAAAGTGATGCCTAAATACTTCATTTTCCTAGTCAAAAAGATAATGCAAAATGGACCCAAAAATCTATTTTGAAGAAAAAGTTGGAATGATTGGTTGAGATATAAACTTAGAATAAATTTTGTTTTATTAAGGTGTAAACCTAAGTTCAAATTAGACTTATGTGAGTTTTGATACATGAGTGACCATGTGGTGAGAATAATGGAAGTATACCTGGGATTGTCATTGAGCATCCATAGTATATGATCCATATATACATCTGTGCGTAAATAAGTACTCATATAATTTGCATAATATAAAGGTGCATTTAGAGCGTCAACATCCAGATATTGTCGGGACTTCGATGCAACAGCTTTCTGGAGCAATCTATAAGTAACCTAGATGGTCTCACTTAATTAATTGTTTGTTTAAAATTATATTCTGAATTATCTTATGAATTTGAATTTGACTATGTTGATTCTGGACATTGAATGTTCAAGGCATTTGATGCATGAATGAGATATTAGAAGTGTTCTTTGTATGTGAATTTGACAAAATAAATGCTACTCAACATTATTGTTGAATGTCGGACCAAGGTTCGACGATAAACGCGAATGTGAAAGTGAAATCTAACGACTATTTAAAAATATGTGAATGTGATCCATTTCATTTTATGAAAGCATGAAAGATAAAGATAATTGTGACCAGTGTCGCCAGTAGAAAGAGCTTAAAGCTCATAATGTGATAAGAGTCTCTGGCTTAGTTACTATTGTACTCAGTATTCGCTAAGGATATGGGACATTATTTAATACAAGTTCGGTATCGACAAGGGATATGGGTTAGTAAAAAGATACTCGGTCACAACAAAGTAACAAATAAAAGTGAATCTCATATGCATTGTATTTATAATTGTTGTGCATATTTTAAATGATCAAATTGATCGGTTTGACTACTCTGAGTGTTATATGTGATGATATATGATAAATGAAATAATGTAAATTATGTATTTTTATGTGTTAATGTGTTGTATGAATTAAGTGATCCATCGAGAGTGGTTACCTCACAGAGTTTCCAAAACTTAGCAAAATTGTAACGTTGACATTTTAAGACCAAAAGAGGATACTAATGACAGAGAAATTCCACAATAAGCATAGTTTTTGTACTTTTGAAAAGAAGAAATGACTCAAAAGTCGAGCAATTAAAATTGAAGGATTAGATAGAATTTTTGTAAAATTCCTCATTTGTGTAGCATGTTTTGTATTTACTTTTAATAATGTACATATAGGGATAAAGTATGAAATGCTACAAACGTACACATTTGATTTTTATGAAATGAAATAAGCAATTCGCTTTTAAAATATTGTGACATTTACGCACTAATTGATGATGCCATAATTAAGTGTTGTGATTGCTCTAACATGCCACATTTGTGGGGTACATATTTAGATATCACTCAGGATATCGGGTACGTGTCTTGCGAGAGTGGGGTGTTACAAAAATATAGTACATCAGCCTACAAAATGGACATTAAAAGCAAAACTATAAAAACCATATGTGCTTCATCCCCAGGGAAATATTAGTTTGAGCATTATAAGCTAAAAGGCAAGCTTTAGTGTGATTATTTATACAATTGGCAAGCTGGTATTTCTCTTATTTTGTATCAATAAAACGTCATCGATTCATTCTCGCCAGTTATTGTATATGGTAATGGTGTAGGTGGCTTTGAAGAGATTCAATTTAGTACTACCCTGCTTAGACTTCCTAACAATCCAATTCAGAACCTCCTCCCAACAATATCCACTGTCATTAACTGGTAGCATGCGTAGTAAATGACTCGCCTTGGAGAAACTGAACATAAAGAAGAGATGCTCTCGATCCTCAGTAGCTCAATTACATAAACGGCATATATTATCGTCACTACCATGCCATTGGTTCTTTGTTCTAATCCTATCTTTGATCACAATCCAAGTAATGAAAATTGCCTTTTAGCACACCGTATGCCTCCATAAAAGTTCAAACCAAAGGACTATCAAGGTACTATTCATAAATGGCTTATGACATGAATGGTTGGAGTATTCGCCCTGTTCAAATTCAGAGTCCATGTTATTTTGTCTTCTCTATGGACAGTATCTACTGTGGGTAGATATGGTAAAAGGTACTGAAATCCCCTGAAGGTTACATGCCAAGTGCCATGAACAGTCAATAAAGAAACTTTGAGATGAAGAGGCGTCCTATTTCCAAGATACTAGAATTCAACCAATGCAATGTTTAATCCTATTTCCAAGATAAACAGTTGAAGCACCATAACCAGAGCCAAGACAACCACAGTCAGATCCAATTTAGCCTGAATTTTTAAATTAAAAAATAAAAAACTTTTTTATAATTGTTCGACATGGGCCAAGCTTGGGCTGTAGCTTGAAGTTTAATAATTACAAAAAAGTGATGTCATTTTCGGTCCCATCTAGTCCTATTGACCTTGGGCTCGGCCCATACCCAAATACAATCCCCACTAGAAAGATTGCTTTCATGTATATTGCGGAAGATTTTCAAATCATGAACTTGTTGTAACACATGTGGCAGGATACATCAAGCTCAGCGATGTTTATCTTTTTTTTTTTTGAAAAGTGACAAAGTTTGGTTTTCCAAACTTCTCAACGTATTTAATCTTCTATTAGTATCTTGTATACTGAAATTTATCAATTAATTTTATAATTATCAAATTATATCACTGTTAAATATAACATATAGTCTACTATTAAAAAAATTAGTTAAAATAGGCTTCCATTTGCATTTTTTGAAACAGAAAAACTCGAAGTTGCTACCCTTTGATTACGCACTACATAAACCTTCAGATTGATGTAATAATTTGCAAATCGCGCCCATTTGGTACTTCATGCAGAAGAATTTTTGGTTGAATGCCCCTCTGCTTTATCAACTCAACCACCCTCTAAGGGGCGACTTTCATTTACAGTTAAACTATCTCAATAATGTCCATCACAATATTCATAGATATCTCTTTTTTCTTGTCATAAGCTATATATACATTATTAATACATAAGCGGCTTTCTTTTTTTTTTGAAGATAAGCATCTTTGTTTAGTTGACTATGGGAATAGAATGTGCCTAAATGGAAGCTAGCTAGCTTGCACTTAATGGGACTTTTTGGTGCAAACTTTTCAATTTGTTAAAGACACTTGGACCTATACAATAGAAAAGTAAACAATCTTCAATAATATCAACCCAATTGGACTTTTACTACTAATTTGAGTAATATATAAATAAAATATTTATTAATTATATATATATACCACCAGGAAACAAAAATGGTATCAAAGCTCAAGCAATATTATAAGTCTATTAGGTAACCAAATATTTTATATGAATTATAACATAAGTAAAACTAATATAAAAATAATTATTAAAACATATAAAAAGTCAAATAATATTATATAAATTTTAAAATAAACGTGAAAATGTGTTTGTAGGTATTGTGACAATTATGTGTAAAACATAAGAATAAAAGGGAATAAAAATAGGCTCATTAATTGATCTGAAAATTTTACCTAAAAATGCGTTTTTTGAAAAGCTCCATATTTAAACTTCTTAAAAAGATGTATTTTAGCTGCCAAAAAATCTATACATCTACTAAAAAGGTGATTTTTTTTTTCATTTTATACCCAAACACTCATTTTCTTTTAAAAAGTTTTTACCGTAAAAAAAAGTACTTATTCGCTCTCTAAAAGCTCAATCAAACAAGCACTATGTTTCGAATTCGGATAATATCAATCTTGTAAAAATTAATTATGATAATATTTGTAATGTTTAAGTTTAGGATGATTCAATAATTTTATTTTAAGTTTAATATATTAATTAGTATTTTTATTTTATGTGCGTGTGAGTTATTTGATCTCTTTTATTTTTATTTAATATATAAATTTGATATTACAATTAATGTTTTTCTTGGTACATAAAAAACATAGAATATCTCTAAAAGGGCTTTGAGAGTATATCTTGAGAAAGTAACGGGAGAGCAACAAGATACACCTAAGAAAGCAAGAGAATAAAAAGGATTGTGATAAGAGATACATGAAATTAACATTAAAGAGCGGAAGGAGCCAAACCCCTTGAAAAAGTAATGACTATGAAAAGCTATTATAGCACGCAGTTGTCCTGTAATGAAATTGGCTTTCCAGGAAAAGTAACACAGCTCATTGGTCTTCAAGATTTTGGTATCAAAAGGAAAGGAAATGAACACTGCCTTTCCATCTCAGATACATGTTTCCATGTAGAGATTGGAGAAGATGGTCTACCAAGTTGATCTCTTCTTGGACCAGTAATAATCATGCTGCTGCATCATTTTTTTTTCTTATTTTTTAATTTTTTATATTCTAATATGTACTTACTTTGTAAATTATGTATTTTGAATAATTCATTTGACAAATTAATGATTTAAAATCAAGTGACTGATTCAATCTGACTAATTTTTACAGGTTCAATATTGTGTGTTTCTTTTATTTAAACTGATATGTTTATATTTTTTGATTATTAGTATTGAATGAGTCTTTTTTATCTTACTCTTGTTTATTATATTACTTGGTTGAAGACATTTGAAGAATGGATATAGAATTTAAAGTATTAACAGAAAAAGAAGATTGTTTGAAAATAGATAAAGAAATAATTGAAGTATAAAAAACGATAATTTATTATGGACAGAAAATTATACAATATTGTGAACAGATATCTCTTAATTTAGAAACACTCATAAATAATAACAACATGATTAAAAATAAAGAAAAACAAATAATAAAAATAGAAGAACATAAGGAAAGAAAAGAAATAGGTAAAAATCCTTTTATTCTTCATCTAGAAAAATTAAAAGATGACTGACAGTAGTTCAGATAATGAAAGCTATGTTATACCAGAAGTAGATAATTTAATAACACAAATCGGGAATTTAGACCTTCAGGATAACTTTATAAATATTAAACCTACCGGTATAAAAACCGAAAATCCAAATATAACTGATATTCCTAGTACCAGTAGAGAACCTCATATTAGATCTATACAAAGTCAAAGTTTTGATAAACCTGTAACAGGGTATGCTGGTTTAATGCATGCTGGTATTAATACTGATAAATATACACCTTATGAAAAGATGAAAACATACACAATAAATCCATTTGGAATTTATCTTGATTTAGATTGTATTGCTAATACTGAAGAAGCAATAGATAAATGGGAGACTGCTTTAAGAATAGTTGTTGGTCTAAATAAAATGGATTTTGAAACAGTTAAAGGATTTATGGAAAAAACATTATTAAATAGTGCCCAAAGATTTTGGCAAAATATAAATGAAGATACTAAGCAATCTATATATTCTGATCCAGATAATTTTATAACAAGAATAGTAGAAACATTTAGATTAGAATTTCATGGTGAAGGTAAATATGTTAAAGATCCTAATACTATAACTCGATATACTACTGCTTTAATGCGTTTACAATTATGTGATATATGTGAAATAGAAAGATATATTTGTGTGTTTCAAGATTATTATTATCATATTTATAATCAGGTCACAGATACTAGTAATTATTTACCTCTATTCTTTGCTAAAATTCCAGACCCTTGGGGATCAAAATTGATAGAAACTTATAATCCTGGAAATATAGATACTTTAGGCAGAAGAATAGAACATGTTAGAGATAAATTAAGTAATTGGTGTGCTGATGCAATATTAGCTAAAGCTACTAAAGGATTAAGAAAAAGAATTTCTTTGTGTTGTGATAAGCCAAAGATGCCTATAATGATAGGTTGTGATAGTCCTTATTATTACGGAAAGATAAAAAATATAAAAAGAAGAAACAATATAAGTATCGAAAACCTTATTTTAAAACTAGAAAAGCAAGATATTATAAAAGAAAAGGATATAAGAAGAATTATAAACCTACTTATAAAAGAAGGAAAACAAGCCCTAAAGAATGCAGATGCTATTATTGTAAGCAGATAGGTTATTATGCAAATAATTGCCTAAACAGAAATGAGAAAAATAAAAAGAAAATAGAAATCGATAGTGAAATTGAAGAGATGATAAATACAGGAGAATTTATAAAAATAGATGATTTCAATATTGATTCTGATGAAAGTATTTTTACCATAACTGATACTGAATATACTTCTGAAGAAGAGACAGAATAACTTTATCATGATACAATTAAGTTTTATTTCTCTTTGTATTTATGTTTTACTCCCTTATCTATATATATTTCTCTGGCTACAATCTTTACTTTTGTTTTATTTACTTGCTTGTATTATTGCATTCCCCTTATCTGAATTAGATAATTACTTTTTCTCATGCTATCGATATGGTTTTAGTCCTCTTATGTTTCAACATTTATTAGATAAATTATTTAATCCAGATATAGATTATGGACTTAAATAATTTGATTTCTATAAATTTTTGAATTTTGGTTAAATGAATATAGTAAATACTCAAAAATCAACATATTGAACCCTTAATAGATAATCAAATAGAACAAACTGGAGAATTTAAACAAGAAATATTAATAGATAAAAGAAAATTAAAACAGATTCAAAATGAAAATTTTTCTTTATCTAATTATTCAGGATTTAGAGTTAGCACTCTTCAAAGATTAGGTATAAAACCAAGACATCATAATTTATTTTATGGATTAAATATTCAAGAAAGAGCTTTAGAAGTCTCTATTACTTCTAATAAAATGATGATACCTCTCTTAGCCAAAAAAGATATTCTAGATAAATTACAAA
>JANIJH010000223.1:66843843-66855392 GCA_024520975.1 Erythroxylum areolatum | reverse complement strand
ATTTCTGTTCTTCAACTCATGCTTCATTTCTGTCATGTCCTTTTGGTTGTATCTGAGTTGAAATGTTGGAGTATCTGCCACAGTTTTCACCTTTATTTGTGGTAGGCTGAGCAATTGATGTAGTGAAGGTTGTGAATGTCTTGTTTGTAGTAGGTGTATGACTCATCGTCGTTACGCTTCAGTAAATTACTGTGTGGAGGTTTATTTGTTCGATCTATCTTACATGAAGTCCTTTTGCCGCAACTGTAACTTGGATCTGAAATGTACATGAATCAACCTATTTTTTGTGAACAACTTTCTGATCTATTTCAGAGGAGCTGAACCTATAGGAAAGTTGTTATGTTTCTGTCTCAAGAGTTTTCTGTTTTCATTCTTAGATAGTTAATCACTTGAGTTATTTATTAGTATTCTTTCGTTATAAGATTGTTGAGAATATTCCTTTGTTGAGGTTAGTACGAGACGGTCGTATTATTGGGTGTGAAATTCTTTCACGGGTAGTGAGGACGAGGGATAGTGTCAAGGGTTGAGTGGTGTCGACTCAGTAAAGCCTTATATAAAACTATTATCGTTAGTGAAAGAATTAGGCTAGGCAAGAGCTCCGCAGATATAAGCAAGCTGTGCCGAACTACGTTAATAAATTTTGAGTGTTGATTTGTTTAATATCATAACCGACATATACAGTTACAAGTAACTACAATCAAACCAAAGTTTGCAAAACATCTACACCTCTACGGTTCTTTCCAAAATAAAATATGATAAAAATGATAAAATCTAGGTTCAATGTTATATGGTGTGGTAAACATGACTATTATTCTTGAAAATATTTTTTCAAGACTGAATACAGACCAAAATTTATATAAGCCAACGACGATACAACAAAAGAGAAACTTTATTATTTTAAAAGGTGAACTAAAAAATAAAAAGAGCATGCAATACCTTAATAATCTGAATTTTAAACTACTCAATGCATTTAAAGAGAAGAGGATGGTGAGAGGCATTCCAAATATAAATCATCTAAAGCATCTACGTGTGACATGCTTGCTTGACAAACATTTAAGAAAAAACTTTTCAAAACAATCAACTTTAAGAGTTATTAATCCATTTCAACTTATTTACGTAGATATTTGTTGTTCAATCAATTCTCTCTTTTTTTTTAAGGCTTTTACTTTATTCTATTCAATGATGAGTATAAAAAAAAACATAAGTAAAACTTTAAATACAAGTTTGATGATTTTGATAACTTCAAAAACTTTAAAACTTTAGTTAAAAAGAAGTAATTTTGAAATTAAAGCTTTAAGAACTCATACAAGTAGAGAATTTAGTTCTAATGATTTTAAGTTCTTTTACGAGCTACATGAGCCTATTACAATGCGTAAGTGTCACAAATAAAATAAAGTAAAAGAAAGAAAAAACTGAAAATATTGGAATATAGCAAAAACTAAAAAAAAATTTGTTAGTTGCTCATGAGGTGTCCTAGACGAGTCTTAATTATAGGAAGATACTTTTAAACCATCCACATCCAGACTAATCTCCGCTCGAGCTAGGCAAGTGCTTTGCGGGAGGCAAAACTCTAACTCTAAATTTTAAACGGCTGCATACATAAGAGAAGCAACTATTATATTAAAAAGAAAGAGGATGCCTAAGGAGGGACCAAATCTTCTGTCCCACTTACCCAATACCATCCATGTGCCACTCATCCATAATCACAGATTTTAGTAGGTCCCACAAAAATATATAGTTGTGGATGAGTGACATAGGGTTGATATTGGGTAAGTGGGACAGAAGATTTCAACTCGCCTAAGGAGCATCGGAGTAAAATGATTGTATGTGAAGTTTATCTTTGAAACTAGTGCAACAAAGACTTTGAAAGATACAGTACTGTTCTGTTACATCACTTAGAAACTATTTGGCGTTATTTGCATAAAAACTAATCTCTCTTTAGAGAGATCATAATCATGTTCATTTTCATGCTCATCTCCACGTTGGTACAATGTTTTAGAGAGATCATAATCATATTCATTTTCATGCTCATCTCCACGTTGGTACAATGTTCTCACCTTTCATGGACCAAAAGGGATTCCAACTACTGCTTGAATATAACATACCAAAATGTTTTAATTAGTACCAACTGATCACTCTCACAATTGTTCCTAATTTAAACGTTAGACTAAATAATCTCACTTTGTCTGAAAGATTACAAGCCCAAGTATAAATTGCTAACGTTGAGCAAAACTCTACAGTAATTATGGACACGTTACACCATAAAATGATTTATCTCTCAGAAAATCATGTTGTAAGTCTCACCTTTACAAACTCAACTTTTGATATGGAGTCCAAACATGACAAAAAAGGGTTTTAAATTGTTGGAATATATTGAGTATACAAATAATTCCGTAGTTGTGAATGGCTATTTGATTACATTAATCATGCATTTAAAAGTATAAGATCGCAATCAATGAAATATTATATTACGAGTTAAATCTACAAAGATCTTCATGGAGGCTTGGTATTTCAAATTAAAAATTCAATGGCGTAAAGATTGAACAAGTTAGGTTCATAATCTTAGATCGATATTTTAAGTTCTTTCATAAACACAATTGAAAAAGAACTTATTTAGAATAGTTAATTTATAAATTATTCAGAATAATTAATTTATAAATTATTACAGATACTTAATAATTATTTTGATGATTTTTAATAAAATTCATAAATAATAAATATAAATTCATAAAAGAACATGCTTCGATCATTTTCGATCCACAAAACCATGTTTTTGTGAACAATCCTTACCTCCCATACACGACAATGACATCGAGTGCTATGTTTTGTAGTTCCCGTACTTTTCAACTCTTTATATAAGCAGGACTTCGGTAACATTAGGATCCACTCAATTCAAGAACAAATTAAGGCACCAAATATCTCAGCATGGCTTGGTTTTTATCAGGGATTCTTGCCTTGATTGCAGTTTTCGTCTTCATGAAGGCAACGCTAAGTGGTGACAAGAACACGCACACAAAATTGCCTCCTGGTCCAAGAGGGTTGCCGATAATTGGTAGCTTCCATTTGTTAGGCAAGAACCCTCACCGAAGTTTGCATGAATTGGCTCAAAAGTACGGCCCCATCATGCATATGCGTCTAGGTTTGGCTCCAACAATTGTCATATCTTCACCTGAAGCAGCTGAGCTGGTTCTGAAGACTCATGATATTGTCTTTGCAAGCAGACCACCTCTCGAAGCTTCAAAGTACATGTCCTACAACCAGAAGAACTTGACGTTCGGTCCTTATGGCTCTTATTGGCGAAACATGCGCAAGCTTTGCACTCTCGAGTTGCTTAGCAGCCCTAAAGTAAATTCCTTGAGTACCTCAAGAAAACAAGTGCTTGACCTCATGGTTCAGTCCATCAAAGAGGCCTCTTGTCGCAGGCGTTTGGCCGTGAATCTTAGAACCAAACTATACTCTCTTAGTGCTGATATGAGTTGCTTGATGGTTTTTGGGAAGAAATATTCAGACAACGAGTTTGATGAGAGAGGGTTCAATGCTATTGTTCATGAGGAAGCAAAGCTCACAGCCATTCCTAACTTGGGGGATTATATTCCACAGATTGCATGGCTTGATCTTCAGGGTCTGAGAAAGCGCATGAAGGCTGCTGCCAGAGTGTTTGATGAGTTCTTTGAGAAGATCATAGAAGAACATATCAAGAATACAGATGAAAATCGAACCAAGGACTTCATTGATGTCATGTTAGGTCTTGTGGGATCTGAAGAAACTGAGTACCGCGCAGAACGAGATAGCATCAAAGCCGTTATCTTGGTAAGAATATTGTTTCCTCATGGAGCTATAAGTATTACGTTCTCCGTTTATGTCAGATGGTGTATCCATTAGAAGGAGATGAAATTTTCTTAAAATATTTGAACTTCTCGGATTTTAATCGAGTCGAATTAGGTTAAATCTTTTTATTTAAATTTGAATTCAATTTTAGTTGATCAAATTATACTTTGTTTATTAATTTTAAATCAACTCAGATTTTTAAATTTGATTATATCAAAGTTTATTTGTTAAGTTCAGAGATATAGGCTGACCTTTTTGCCACCCAGTCGGGATTACTTGTTCTAATAAAGATTCCCGGCTGCAGGATATGCTTGCAGCTTCAATGGACACTTCACCAACAGTAGTTGAATGGGCACTATCAGAAATCATTAAGCACCAACATGTAATGAAGAAAGTTCAGAATGAGTTGGAAGAGAAGGTAGGCATGGACAGAATGGTGGAAGAATCAGACCTAAAGAACCTACACTACTTGAACATGATTATAAAGGAAACTTTCAGGCTTCACCCGGTCGCACCACTGCTACTTCCCCACTATTCAATGGAGGACTGCATTGTCAATGGCTTCTTCATCCCCAAAAACTCTCGAATTATGATAAACGTCTGGACCATTGGACGAGACCCTAGCGTTTGGTCTGAACCAGACAAGTTCCTCCCTGAAAGGTTTGCCGGTACTGACATAGATGTTCTTGGACATGACTTCCAGCTTATACCATTTGGTGCTGGTCGAAGAGTGTGTCCTGGAATGCAACTGGGGCTCACCATAGTGAGTTTGGTGCTTGCACAGTTACTCCATTGCTTTGATTGGGAGTTGCCAGATGGTATGCTGCCAGCTGAATTGGACATGACTGAGGAGTTTGGTCTTGTGATTCAGAGGGGCAAGCCTCTACTCGCAATTCCTACTTATCGCCTTCACATTTGATCGATAATCAAACTTGTGTTAAATGTGTGTGAATGCTATTGTTAGATTTGCATACTGCAGCTTGTATTACATGTTTAATCCATGATTAAGTTGTTAATGTCAAGATTAGACATGCTTAAAAACTTTTTCTTTTGCTAAACACATGTCTTGCATTTGCATAAGAAAGTTGCATGCATGTAATTCACATGATCAATTCACGTGTCGACTTGAATGGATGGATGAAAAGAGACTCAAAATGAATGGATAGATAAAAAGAGTCACAAGATGGCACACAAAAATAAGAATAGCCACCATGTGCCCATAATTCACATGCTTTTACTTTAGGATTATTTTATGAATGGATGGAGAGGGACATAAGATAGCACTCAGAAACAAAAACACCCATCCTGTGCCTATAATTCACTACATTTAGTTATGGATTATTTTGTAAGCTTCCTTTTATATTTGTTGAATTATCTACATTTAAATACATTATGAACTTTGTTATTTTATAATAAGTAATTTTATTAAACAATGCGCAAACGAATCAACAACGAGTGCTGAATTAATTAATTGTACACTTTTGAGTTACTAGTTAAATTTTTTAAAATAAAAATTACATTTTAAACAATTTTTAAAAGAATTGAAACTTTATAAAAAAAATGTAATTTTGAGATAGTTAATTAAATTTTCTGAAAATTAAATTTTCAACAATGGGGGATTCTGTCTCTGTTGAGACTCAAGCACGACCTGAGGTTAGGCCTAGCCCAAGATAGCTGGGTTTGAGCTTAAGCCTGGCTCGACCTAATCTAACTTAGCCTGAATTTTTTAAATTAAAAATAAAAGAAAACTTCTTTATAATTGTTCGGCATTGGGCCGAGCTTGGGCTGCAGCCTGAAGTTTAACAATTATAAAAAAAAATGATGTCATTTTTTGTATTATTTGAGGCCCGTTGACCATGGGCTTAGCCTACACCCAAATGTAATCCCTCCTGGAAAGATTGCTTCCATGTATAATGCGGAAGATTTTCAAATCATTTTATTTGAAAAGTTACAAAGTTTGGTTTTCCAAACTTCTCAACGTATTTAATCTTCTATTACTATCTTATATACTGAATTTTATCAATTAAATTTATAATTATCAAATTATATCGCTGTTAAATATAACATATAGTCTATTATTAAGAAAATTAGTAATAATAGGCTTTAATTTACTCTCTTTTTTTAAAACGGGGAACTTGCAACTACTATTTTTTAGATGCGCACTTAATAAACCTCTTGATTGACATAATAGTCTACAAATTATGTCAATTGAGTATTTCATACTAGACAAACCCTATATGATAGGCTCGATAATGTCCCCACAATATTCATAAATATCTCTTTTTTCTTGTCATAAGCTATATATACATTATTAATACATAAGCAGCTTTCTTTTTTTAAAGATAAGCATCTTTGTTTAGTTGACTATGGGAATAGAATGTGCCTAAATGGAAGCTAGCTAGCTTGCACTTAATGGGACTTTTTGGTGCAAACTTTTCAATTTGTTAAAGACACTTGGACCTATACAATAGAAAAGTAAACAATCTTCAATAATATCAACCCGATTGGACTTTTACTACTGATTTGAGTAATATATAAATAAAAATTTAATTTTTTGAATCTATTTGCTGGACATGATCGATTTCTTCTTCTTCTGCTTCTGTCTTCCTCAATTATTAGGATAAACACAAGCAGCAAGACAAAAGGAACCGCATAGCATAGCATAGCACCATCTATCTCCTCCATGACTTTTGTGTTTCGTTTTCTATATATTATAATGATGATTCGTTGTTGCATCAAACACCTAATGTGTGATTATTCTTCCTTCTGGATTTTCTCTGCCCTTCTTGTTGGACTATGTAAAAGAAACAAACCTTTTTAATCAAAAAGTTATCACAAACTTCTAAAGGAATAGCATTGTTCTTTCCGACCATTGGGATTCCTTTTAAGAGTAAGAGTATAACATAATACAAAATAAACACTAATATTTTAAGACGTTTTTAAAATATTTAAAATAAATTATAAGTAAATGAAAAAATTATCAGAATTAACTTCCAACGTTAAATGTCACATTAATGCTAACATATTTTTATTTTTTATTTTTAAATAAAAATAGACTTCACGGTCTAATAATAAATGGAACTCACTATGCAAAATATATAGCAGTGGCTCTCATTGTCACCTGTAAGTCGTATCTATTTTTTATTTAAAAATTAATTACATAGCAGTGAGACCTACTTTATATTTAAAAATATAAAAATAATATCATATTAATATTGATATAACATTTAAGTGACGAAAAGGTAATTTCTTCAAATTTTTCATCTACTTAAGGTATGTTCTGAATGTTTTAAACATGTTAAAGTTCAATTTGAATACTTCAAAATGTTAGGATTCAAATCACGTTCTATTATAAATGTTGAAATTCAAAATGTACTGTTATGATTCTTTTTTAAACCAAAAATAGAGAGAGAAATAATAGAACTCGTTAAATTAATTTAATAAATCATATATATTTTCGGGCCAAGTCAAATTAATTCAAAAAAATCAACTGAAATTTGTCCCACAAATTTATCCTAACTAAAAAAAGAAATAATCAATCTTGTTAACCTAATCCCAAATAATTAAACAATCTTTTGTTAAGAAACTCTAATAATTATTTTTGTTGTCAAAATTTTACTAAAAAAAATCAATATATTCGGTGCATAAATTTTCTTACTTTGCAGAAATCTGAAGAGAGTTACGATGCACGTAATTCCTTTATATTTTACAATGAAATTATTTTCATAACTTGAATATGTGATCTTATAATTATAAAGGAACAACTTTACCGATTACTCTAAAATTTATCTTCTTATATTATCCAAGCTATTCGACCTAATTACAACTTTTTTTATAAATGAACTACGACACGATTAGTCTAATTTGTATTTCACATTATAGTTCTAACTCATATTATTTTATCAATTGACTATTTCCTTACTTTTGCACTATCAATTAAAACCATTGAATAACAATTTGTTACAAGTTAATATTATTCAACCAGTTGATAGTTTCTATATTATTTTCATTATCAATTATGATCATCAAGTAACAATTTATTATAAGAAAGCTTTTCAGAATATTGTAAGAATTAAATGTTATTTGTTTGGTGCAAATATCAAGGGGTACCATTGAAATTATATATTAAAAAAACAAAGTAGTAAAATAAAATTGGAAGATGAAAAATGTTCTTTTTTTTCCAAATTGCATCCTAAAATATACAAAATAAAAAATAGGACTGATACTTATGTTCTAAATAATAGTGATTAAAAAATTTAATCGATTCAATTAATTCAGTAATAAAAATTTGGACACATCAACTTTTCGATTCGGTTTTAAAATTTTTAGTTTACTTTACTTTAATAAACTTCGTTGTTAAAAATAATCAGTTTATTGATTAATCAGTCAATTTTTATACATTAATAAATTCTTATAAATTAAAATAAATTAATTAATTTTTATTTAAATTTTTTTTTTAATTAAACTACAAATTTCTGAATAATTAATAATAATTTTTAATCGTACTTTAAAATTTTCAATTTCTAACCGATTTTATTATAGTTTTATACGAATTGAACTTTTTAAATCTTAAATTTTTTATTTTATCATTTAATTTTTTGTCCGATTTTTAAAACATTTCCAAGAATTAAACGTTTCTATAAATTAATAAAATTTCCTAAAAACAAACCTTAATAGCTTTTTATTTATCAAGTTACTCCACAGTAATGTCTCGCACGTGTAAGTGTAAACTTTTACTGCTTTTCCTTCAGTGCTCGTGAGTCTTTATCACTATTCACTGCAGTACCTTTTTTACTGAGCGTGTACTGTACATACCATAGGTTTCAGTTACATGCTCGGTCCTTAGTATGTTACGTGTTGACTTGACTACACGTGAATATAATTATAATCCCTCTCTTTTTGTGAAAATATTCTAAAATTTTTTGAAAATTATCCTAAACATTTTCAATTATAAATTTATTATAATTATTATATAAAATATAACAAAATGATATACCTAAAAATAAAATATAACATAAAGATTAAAAAATTATTTATGTATTTATTATAATTTTATTTACATAATAACTTAGCGTATCAGTTTTACTTATTTACTCTTTAACTTGCATCATTTTTTTATTGTCACATTTGCATGTGGATTTACCGGAAACAGCTTCTCTATTATCTAAGGGGTAAGATTGCGTACTGTCAGATCTCTCAAGACCTCACTTTATTGTGAGACTTCGGACTGGGTGTAATGATGATAATAATGATTATATAGTTCTATAAATTAAAAGATAGTATTATCATATATAGATAACATAAATTGTGCTTGTAAGAAGATATATTACATACAATAGAATTAAGCATAAGATTAATGAGAATAATGTAACTTTTCCAAGGTTTTTTAAATCTTTTTTTAAACAATTCAACAATTAGGTCATGCTTACATTTCTAACTTTTAAAAAAATACATATTTTTTGATCTTGTATTATAATTAAACTTGCAAATTTTAATCTTTATGCTCGAGATATTATTGTTCCCTAATAATTTCTTAATTATCATATTTAAAATTGAGTTAGTTTAAAATATTTTGACAGAAACAATTTCTTTATTGTGTAAAATGTTTTTTACGGGGCCTCTTCAGAATTGTGTATATAAGTGAGGATATTCTTATTTTGTTTGTTGTTTTTAAAGATATCTAATATTTTTCTAATTTATAAAAAAGGGGGAAGGAAATTAAATTTTATTCTTTAAATATTTTTCATTATTTTTTCGTATGAATCATATACTATACTTTCCAAACAAATTATTTAGTGAAACAATAATTTAAAATCAAATAATAAGCTTAATAATTACAAGTTATTTAATAGGTTATGGAATGAGAACGTTGACATTAAGTATACCTTAATGTCACACTCTCTCCACCATTTAATATGGAAAGTAGATAATAGAATAATTTTGGTAATTTTATTAATAGCATGCCTTCCCCACCAAATAATTATTAGTGACTATGATGTATCTTATTCATACTCACACACACACACAATCTTATGAATTAACAATTTGTTGACCAATCAAGCTTTGTGTTTGTACAACCCATAAATTTTGCATATGTAACTTATTAGTTGGCCATTAAATGCTAGTCAAAGTCATGCCATCTTCCCTCCATACACACACATATATATATAGACACATTAATTTTATTAATTAATGTATAAAATTAATTTTATATATAGACACATTCATTTTTGAAAAAATATATATGTATGTATATATACACACACGTATATATATATAATAAAACTACAATCAATGGATTTTAACTATAATAAGAAAGAAAATAACACTTAACATAGATATAGTAATCATTAAATTTATCTCAATTGAGTACTAAATAATATCCTTAAAATATAAATTATATAATTATAAGTGTACAAGATATAACATATTTTTCATTTAAACCCATTTTGAAAAAAAAATTAATATCAATTTCGTGTATTAATCTTGTAATAATTAATAAAATGACATATATTTATTTAATAAAATATAATTTTAAAAAAATTAAGAATGAGTTAAAATTTTGCATTTCTTCTATTCATTTTCCATACTTCAACCTATTTTAAAAATATTTTAATCTAACATCTTTTGTTAACCATGTAAAAACAACAATGAGTCAAATTTTGGAATGTTTTAAAAGTTGAACCGAAAGATAGAAGTTTAAGATTTAAAAGATCAAACTAGTATTAGTCAATCATAAAGATATTGAATAAGATCAAAGAATTTGAAATATAATTTCAAGAGATTGATGTTAATAAAAATTAATTAATTAATTTTAATTTATAAAAACTTATTAATTTACAAAAATAAATGGATTAATTAATAAACTGATCGGTTTTAAAATACAAGTTACTAAAAGCCAGAAAGTTTAAATCCGAATAAAAAAAATTGAACGATTCAAAATTTTTACGACTAAATTGATCGAACTAGTTAAATTTTTTAATTGAAATTTTGCATGTATTTATTTTAATTATATTAAAAAATAGATAATAAAATACAAAGTTTAGTCCGAAATTGTTACAAACAAGAACAATATAACAACTGTACTCCATTGTACTCGTATGAGTCGGCACTTGTTTTTTTTCCCTGATTGGAATAAAAAATCATAAATTAAAAATAGTAAAAAAAAAAAAAGAGAAGAGCATGTGGGTGGGCCCCACCTCAATATTTGTTGCAGTGGTTGTAGTACTACCATAGTGAGCAGCAGTAGAAAAATTTTTAAGACAGCTCGACCGGTCCTTCCCTTTATGCTCTCTCCTCCGCCTTCTCCGCCGCCGCGAACCGCCACTTTAACGGCTCTAGCCTTCTCTTAACGCCCATCCATCTCTGTTGGTCCTTACTTACATTAAGAGAGAGAGAGAAAGAAACATAAGAGTTACACAAGAGCACGAACAAGAGCACACACGCACATACAACACTGTCTTGTCTTGTGTTCTGCTCTCTTGCTCTGATTTGATTACATTTCTAGGGTTTCGAGTTCTGTCCCTGTTTGCGTTTGGTTTTGTGTATCAAATGAATCTTCTTTTTCTTCGTCATCGACAATAGTCTTTTCTGATTTGAGTTTCTTCAATGAGTCTTAACTGGTTCACTCTGTTTCTCAGTTTCTTCTCTCTTCTGCACTCTCTATCTGCTTCGTCTTCTTCTGATGCGGAGGTCAGGGCTTTGTTGGAGTTCAAGAAGGG
>JANIJH010000223.1:66827817-66842678 GCA_024520975.1 Erythroxylum areolatum | reverse complement strand
AGGAATGAATCCTTTTGACAAAGGATTTGCATATTAAGCTTTCTAGGCATGCTAAAGCAAGATCCAAATGGCTGGGGGAGTTTATTTGAACTTTTTATTTGGAATTCAGGTTGAATTGCACTCACATTAATTGAAGATCAAATGATTTCTAGAGAAAACAAGTCAAGACTTTGAAATGTTGGAAAAACTAAATAGAAAGAGATTATTGAAATTTGATGTCTATTGAAATTTGATATCTGATGCAGTTGAAAGGTAAATATTTGCAGCAGATGGTACTCTTTTCTTTAGTAGGTTGATTCTTTGACAGTGATATCTAATGCTCTGCATCTTATATCCACAGGTTCTATTCAGGCAGTCAACTCAGTAACGCTATTGAATCTTTCTTCAAATAGTTTATCTGGCACTCTTCCCAGCGTTATTACAGGGTGCTCAATTGTGGATTTCAGTAGGAATATGATCTCTGGTAACATGTCTGATATGCAGCACTGGGAAGCCAATTTGAAGATTCTTGATTTGAGTTCAAACAAGTTGTTGGGAAGTTTACCAGATTTGTCCAAGTTTGCGAAAATGGCTAAGCTTAATCTTCACAACAATTCCCTAGAAGGTAGCTTGTCTCCAAGTTTTGGGGCTGGTTTGGCATTTTCTGAAGTGGATCTCAGCTTAAATAAATTGAGTGGGTCTATTCCTAGTGATTTCATTGCTTTAACGTCCTTGGTAAATTTGAACCTGTCAAGAAATCAGTTTTCAGGGCCGATTCCTCTTCATGGTTCACATGCAAGTGAATTGTTATTGTTACCTCCTGTTCCATTGATGGAGTCTCTTGATCTCTCGTACAATTCCTTAACAGGTGTCTTACCTGCCGATATAGGAAACCTGGGAAGTCTCAAATTGCTCAATGTATCTAACAACAATTTGTTGGGGCAACTACCAATTGAATTGAGCAAACTCATATACTTGCAATACCTGGATTTGTCTGGTAACAAGTTCCAGGGTAAAATCCCTGAAAAACTCCCATCAAGTCTTATTGGATTTAATGTGTCCTATAATGACTTCTCTGGGACCATTCCAGAAAATCTGAGGAGCAAATTTGGTGCGTCATCATTTCGTCCAGGAAATCCCTCACTAATTTTCCCAAATGGGGGAAGCTCTATTCCTGATCAGATTCCTGGTCCAGGTAAGGGGCATGGTTCAAAGAAGAATATTGTGATTGCCATCATTGTTGCATTAGTAGGAACTACTATGATGATTGTTTTCGCTTTACTGGCATTAAAACAAATAAAGCGAAAGGAATTTCATGGAAGAATTGAATTTAGTGGCCAGACTACAAGAGACGATGCAAAGATAGGGAGATCTTCACGACCTTCTCTTTTTCAATTTCATTCAAATGTTCACCGCCCACAAGGTTCACTGAGTTTTTCAAATGATCATTTGCTTACTTCAAATTCAAGGTCATTATCTGGGCCAACAGAATTTGCTACTGAAATTGCAGTTGCAGCCAGTTCTACATCTTCAAACCCCAACTTGCTAGATAATCAACCCACTACATCTGGAAGGAAGTCTTCCCCTGGCTCCCCCCCATTTTCTTCCTCACCTCGTTTTATCGAGGCTAGTGAGTCATCTGTAATGTTGGATGTTTATTCACCAGATCGGTTGGCCGGGGAATTGTTCTTTCTGGACGCCTCCATAACTTTCACCGCAGAGGAGTTATCTAGAGCTCCGGCGGAAGTTCTTGGTAGGAGTAGTCATGGAACTCTCTACAAAGCCACTTTGGATAGCGGACACATGTTGACCGTCAAGTGGTTGCGGGTGGGACTAGTCAAACATAAAAAAGAGTTTGCTAAGGAAGTCAAAAAAATCAGCTCCATTAGACATACAAATCTAGTCCCCTCAAGAGCATACTATTGGGGCCCTAGAGAGCAAGAACGACTTCTTCTGGCAGACTATATTCATGGAGATAGCTTGGCTCTACATCTATACGGTGAGATTATAATTATTATTTCCTATCGAACTCGTATTTCCTGTTAAAGTTGCAATTTATTGGCTATTATTATGGCTTAAATTTCAAACTGATGGTGAACATAAATTTTGTAATTATGGTCCGTAATCATTTTATGCTTTTTGTAGATTGCATATGCTCTATCCTGCATGCTTATCATGTTATTTTTACTGGTATCTATCCTGCATGCTGATCATATTATTTTTACTGGTATGATTGCTGACTACGTGAGCGTCTATGCTGGACAAGTTTTGATAAAGTTTATGTTACGAGCATTTGTTTTATGTTATATATATACTTAAATTTCAAATTTCATTTTCTACTATCAGCATTTGCACATGATGTGCAGGAATTTCCTTCATTTACGATTTGATTGATAACATGAAATTATGCAGAGACCACGCCGCGTAGGTATTCTTTATTGTCTTTCGGTCAAAGATTAAAAGTTGCTGTAGATGTTGCTCGATGTTTACTGTACCTTCACGATAGGGGCCTCATACATGGAAACTTAAAACCGACAAACATACTCCTGGAAGGCCCTCAATACGATGTTCGCATCACAGACTATGGTCTGTATCGCTTGATGACACCGGCTGGTATTGCAGAGCAGATACTAAACATGGGGGCACTCGGTTATCGTGCACCAGAACTCGCTAATGCCTCCAAACCTGCCCTTTCACTCAAAGCTGATGTATATGCATTTGGGGTGATACTGATGGAATTGTTAACTAGAAGAAGCGCTGGTGATATCATATCAGGTCAATCAGGAGCGGTCGATCTTACCGATTGGGTCCGATTATGCGATGAAGAAGGCCGGAGGACGGACTGCATTGATAGAGATATTGCAGGTGGGGAAGAACCCTTAAAAGCAATGGATGATTTACTGGCTATATCACTTAGGTGTATTCTCCCAGTAAATCAAAGGCCTAACATCAGACAAGTCTTGGAGGAGTTGTGTTCAGTATCTGTTTGAAATTTTTGTAAATGTGTCTAGGAATTTTTTTTTTTTCATTCCTCGACCCAATTGTCCATTTTTTTCACCATTTTTTTTTATTAATTGGTTTGTAGCCTTTCGTATGATTTTGGCTAATCAATCATCGTCATTTTTTTTTTCTTCCCAAAAAATGTTCATTGTAAAGGAACGATCACCTTGATGTTCTATTCAAAAGGATTGCAATTCTTTGTGGCTTTTTAGTGAAAGGTACAGTGTGTGTGCGTGAAAGGTTTGAATGGCTCTTTCTTAACAATGTTTTCGAGTGTAAATATTAGGTATTCTGCCAAAATTTATTACAATAAATCGAACCATAAAATAAAAAATTAAACTATTAAACTGAAAATTTTATTAAGTGATGATTTTTGTGATCGAATTAATCGAATCAGTTTAATTTTTTTAATTATTAATATTTTTTCAAATAAAAATCTGTTGAGAGTTTTAAATGAGATTGAGTCTTTTTAACCCTAAAAATTAAGGGAACGATTATTTTTACTTTTTTGTGGTTTTTATTTTTTAATTTTTAGTTTTAGTTTTTCTTTTAAATAAAAAATTTTGTTTGATTATTAATATCATATAATTTATTTTTAATTAAATAAATTTATTTTAATTTCTTATGTAATATTTATTAACAAATTATTAATAAAATTACTTTTATTAAAATAAATAATTTATAACTTAATTTTTATTTATAAATTAATATTCATTTTTTAAGATATTTTAAATTTAATCATATTTATTAATAATTATTAAATTACATTTATTTAATTTAATTAAAAATTAAATTAAATTATTAAATAAATTAAATTATTCATAATCCTTTTTAATAAGTAATTTTAATTAATTAAATATATAATGTTAAATTAAATTATTCATAATTCTCAATAAAAATTAATATGTTAAATAATCAAATGATAAATATTTAGTGGATAATAAGTAAGATTATGAAGAAAAAAAACTAAAAAAAACTAAAAATAAAAATCACTTTTATTTTGTTAGTGAATTTAAATCCGTCACCTGATTCTAAATTATTAGTTTGTTAGATGAAATTTTCAACATACATAATTAGCAAAATTATCACATGCATTTGATAATTTAGTCAACATATACTCAAAAAAATAACGAAAAAGTTGTAAGGTTATACCATGTGTGAAAGATTATTAAGGTATGAAAAATTAAGCTGTGTAACGAGTTTCTTTAAGATATTATGCGATCTAAATATCATAGCTTAAATAGATTAATTAAGACTTTAAGAGGAACATGTAAATGGGACTTCCAAACTCAAGTTCGCATAATCATAGAGCCAATCTTCAATCCTATGGCTTTATAGCTAAAATAGATTAATTAAGACTTTAAGAGGAACATGTAAATGGGACTTCCAAACTCAAGTTCACATAATCATAGAGCAAATCTTCAATTCTATGGCTTTATAGCTTAAATAGATTAATTAAGACTTTAAGAGGAACATGTAAATGGGACTTCCAAACTCAAGTTCACATAAATCATAGAGCAAATCTTCAATTCTGTGGCTTTCATTTACACTTTGATACGTAAAGTTGGGTTTACTTACAAGTTCAACATGAAGAACCGAAAGCTCAATGACAAGATTTCACGTAACAGATTCGACTATAACCTGCAACAAAGTTATACAGAGACTATGGACTCGCCCCCAGGCAGAAATATGATGGGAAGCTAGAATATACCAAAATAGTTAACCTAATACCTGTACTTGCAGACCTGCTTAATACAGAATATATCCCTCCAAAACCATCGTAACTATGCACTAATGACACTGAAAACTGCAGAGAGATGGCTTCAGTTAGCAAATGAGTAGTCTGATTCTGCACAGTACAGGTTTGCAAAAAACTCGGAAAGAGCAATCGGAGTCTTAAAAGCCTCTGATATGCCTTCATAGTGAATATCCACATTGGATATGGTAAATCCACTGAGCTTATGGATGAAGGTTTTATAAAAAAATTTGCAAACTGATGGTTAGAACTTGCACAAATGCTTCACATTGTTGCAACCACATTTTCCATCATCTGATTGACACGATCTGCAATTTTCGCATTCGAAAGGAGGACAATAAGATTTTCTAAACATGAAATGGACTACACATTTTTCACAGCCTCATGCGTAGTGCAGTACATAATGAAATACCAATGATGCTGATGCTAACAATTGATTTGTCATAAGAGAAGAGGCAAAACAGAAATTGGCGAGAAAAGTAATACTTTGCTTGGCTGCAATGGACAGTCAAAATTGTACTGGTACATTTTTGCTATTTGAAGTAGCTTTCAGTAACCTAGTTCATTTTAATATCATTTCATCAATAAAAAGTTTTTGTAAGGACGAGAACAAACCGGATAAAACCCACATACCAATTGATTAAGCAGTGCCTGTTATTAATCTTTCCCGTTGATCAAACTTTTTGACCTTTATAATCCCCAAGAGAACTTGAAAGCTGAAGAATGCACAAAAGATGTAGGCTACCACGGCTGGTACCTGGAAAAATGTTCGAAGTTGGTGTCCATTCTAAATGACAAAATAGTTGGTCCTCATAACCTATGACAAGAACTGATTATAGTGGATAACTTACTCGAATAGAATTGAGATACAAAACTGTTGCAAGGTTTATTAGACTGCCAGCAGCTACTGCCTGTTTAGAGTCACAAGCCGTGTAGTCATGTATGAAGCTTTATCAGAAACATGTCAATTACTTGTCTAATCTGTCTAGCACATGGAAATTTTAAAATTTCAAATACATATGCAGTTGTAACAAGATAAGAACACTGAGGCCAACGTACCTTCAACTATATATACAGTTGTAGTTGTGTGCTTATTAGAAGCAAGAAGGTATGGACAACAAACATTGTGCAGACAAAAAAGGACGCAGGCAAATCAAATGTTTGAAAATGCAAAATTTTTAAAGTCAAGGCACATAATTCTGAATAAAAAAGAAACAGAGAAGTTGATTTGTCAGACATCACTGAAAAACTTCAAATTAGGAAATTTGACGATTTTGCAAAACAGACAAGTCAAACTCACACTTCCTACTGTCTTTTGAACTGCTGCAACACGTTGGAATGCCCTCTCAGACTCCAGAGTTCGAACTCGAAGTTTCAGATCACCTTGCTCCTATAGAATAGGAATAAAAGCTAAATAACATAGGTGGAACTTGTAATTGCTTAAAAATCACTGAAACTGTAGAACTTAGAAACAGGGAATCTTGAACATCACCAATCGTTGGATAACTTCTGCCAGCTTTTCAACTCTATCAGCTTGTCTAAATAGATTGTAGAATGCACGAGACTGCCTGTCCCATCTCTTTCGGAGGTCCTGAAACATTTATACAAGTCAGAGTTAACAAAATATGTTCATGTGCAATGCCATAAAAGAATCAAGATGGCCCTAGTAGCTTCAAGATTCTTCATGAACTAAACAAAGAAACTGCAGTTATACCTTCATTAGAACTTCAACTCCAGCCTCACGAAACTTTAACAACTCAAATGCATAACTACAAGGCAAAGGATGTTGCTAAAGTCATGTATAGGTAGCCACTCAAATATGACGTTCAGACAAGATAACTCAATTGGAATTCAGAGCAATGCGGAGACGCTTACGGTTTGGCAATCTCTGTAATATCAAAGCGAGGGTCGAGGCCTTTTCCTATTCCATCCAGTACTGCAGATGAAACAGCTCACTTATCTGATGTTAATGTTACAGACAGAATCGTATCAATCAAATTAACTGGTATTTTAACAGCACCTGAAAATGCTCTAACGACAAATGTGAAAGTGGCAGGAAATCGGAAAGGTTGGTCAGCAGCTATAGCTAATAAATCCTCTCCTGTTAAGAAAAAAATATCTATGAGGAATTCCTCACCTCACCTTCACATTCAAACACAAAGCACTTGAAGATGGATGCACAAAGTTCATTAAAAGTAAAGAAAATAGAGCATGAAGTCTGTAAATAGACTCAATATCATCTGCTTGGCTACAGTCTTATCCTCACTATCTTCCTGATCACGAAATATCATGAAATGCTCTTTTCATACATATACATGTTCAGTGCTGCAAATTGAGCACAAGTTCTTTCCTGCTTTGCTAAGAATTCTAATGTAGAACATAATAGGTGTGACAAAAGAGACCCTCAGGTCATAACAGAGTCTACTAGTGAAGCCCATTGAATCAGTTGAAGAAGTGTGAATCAATATTCATGAAAAGAACTGAATCATTAATTACCAATTGCAGCTAACCGTTGCTTCTTTTTCTCTATCTTTTCCTCCTTGGTCAATGGTTTTTTAAATCCAAGTTCTTGAGAGGCCATCTCTCTCTCTCTCCTTTGTGCAGCAAGTCTCTCTTCGAAGCTGCCAAAGTCTGAAATTAGAGTTTCATAATTGCAACAATGTGAACCAATATAAACATTTTAATTTGTCCATCTTCGTCTTCTGAAGCATTCTAAGGTGAACTGTTTGTGAGCAACTTAAAAAAGATGCACAATATTTAAGAAGTGCTGATCCTTCTAGTTCATAGTGCAGACAACTTCTTGGACCAATTTCCTCCATTTCTATTTTAAATACATGACTATAGAATGAAATTCAAATCTTCAGGCATCTCTATCCACATCTCATAAAATTCAAGCCAAAAATTGAACTCTTATTTGATAAGAACAGACATCTGATGCTAAAAATATATGCCTAAACAGCAGACTTTAGATTATTCCTATTAGGGCTTCCTGTGACATACAACAGTGATATCTCGTGTGGCAACTTTGACTTTTAGCAAGCAGTTAGACTCATATTGTGACTTTTTGAATCGCCAGTAAAGTTGATGCTCTTATATGCTGAATTAAAAATGAAGATAACAAAGTGATAATCATGACAGTGAAGCAAAAAGGAAGTTTTAAAAGATATACTGTTTATTAGAAGCACCTATTTAGGAAAAATTGTGCAGTACGTCTGACAGCTGTCATATCTCCAGTAGGCACAAGGACACCCATTTGGATCATTGCCCGAAGAACCTGTGCTAGCATAAAAATATTAATGGACACGTAATTAGAAACAAAATATGCCAATAACACTATACTCCAAATTACTATAATGGTGACGATCTTCATACCTAGGCCAAGAATAGTTAGAAACTCACCTTATCTGGGTCTTTCTCATAAACTCCATAAAATGCTTCTAGCAATCCTTCTCTAATGTTTGAACTGATGCTGTAACGGAACAAAGAATTTGACAAAAGAAAACATCATAAATATTACGGAATGAACTTAAATAGGACGCTTAGTGGAATAGTAAATACCTTCCCATCATTCCAAAGTCATAAAAGATCAACCTCCCACCATTGACATCATCAACAGCAATATTTCCAGGATGCTGAAAAAATAAACATGTAGATGACAATAAGCAATCATCCAAAAATAAGGAACAATCTTTCTTTTCAAAAAGAGTGTGGCCAACGAGAAGTTTTAAGGAATGTTCTGAAGACAGCCCCGGATCGGAGACCTTCTCTGCTGCCCATTAGTTGAAATAGAACCAAGTGGAAAAATAAGAAAGTACAGTGAGTTTCCATAATCAAAGCTTACTATAAATTGATCCGCTCTAACTAATTATTATATATATTCCGGGCTAGTCACATTGCATTTTGTCTATTTTTAGAAACAAAAATGCTTTCTTGTCTCTTCTCATTCACTGAGAATGGTGAATGCCACAAACTTGGAGATACCTTGACAGATTTGCTATTTGATTGTCATCCACACAACTAAATCAAGATTCAATCTCTAAGCCCTTGATGATTTATTAAAATGACTCTTGAGGCACTTTAAATATTCAGACGATCAACAACATTTCCAAAATGAGGATGTTGGTCATCTGGATTTTGGACAAACACTGGAAAGTAGCTTGAAAAGTATGGCTCTAAGACCACTAAATTACACTAAAAAATAATTACAGAGGAACTGCAGCCTACTCAAATTAATAAGAAATGAGTCATCACAAGTTTTAACATGCCCAGACAGTACCACGCTTCGGTAAGCTGGCATATAAATGCAACCATATCCAAGCACATGACTTATGATCCTACTACAAAGTCACCCAACAAACAATTTTCAATTTGTCTGAATTTTCTTCTATTACAGTGGAAATATTTTGAAGCTTTATTCCATTGAAAAAGGTGTGAACTTTATCCCATTAATCTAAGGAGGCAATCGACTCACAGGATCAGCATGGAAGAAACCATGAGACAAAATTTGTTCCAAGTAAGATTCAACAGCATATCGACCCAGCCTGCAGAAGATAATAAAACCACACAGTCATTTTGAGAAGCAGTATGTCATAGAATTTACTATTTTATTTTGACATTATTTGAGCAAACTACAGCACAACATTTTATTAACCTTTTGCGGTCAACACCCAATTGATCTAGTGCTTCTATCTTGTTTATTTTGATGCCTGGAACATATTCCATTGTCAGAACCTGTGTGAAGATAAATCATGAATAAAAAGCATAAAGACACTTGTCAAGAAACTTGAAAGTTGAGAGTGCTAGTAAGCACCTGGGGTGTAGTATATTCCCACATTATTGTGGGGACTTTCACATAATCCATATCTTCGAAATTAGCGGCAAACAGTTCTGCATTTGCAGCTTCCTTGGTGTAATCAATTTCCTGGAAATTTTAAATACTATTAGCAATGGCATTGGCAAGCATCTGGAGATTGCGTAGAGTGGGCTCAATGCTCATATTTTGTTCAACAGATTTAAGATACATTGATCAATAAAAACTTTAAAGATTCCTATTCTTAGTGCTTCCATTGAATCGAAGATAAGTTAAAGTGACAATAATCCTTTACATTTTCCAACAAATGCTAGGGAATTCCTTTATCTTCTAAAGCGCCAGAATGCCAAACCCTAAGAGAAGGTCTCGGAAAAATCATGTCCATCTCTATAAACTAAAACTATTTGCAATTACAAACCTCTTTGCATACAGATACACAATGCTTGTACAAAAATCATGAGATAGAAAGGAAAGAAGAAACTTGCAACCAACACGACTTGACGAAAGGAAAGGGAAGAAAACATATTGCACAGCTAGAATTTTCTGGGCAAACAATAAGGGGAAATTCATTACCTGATAAAGGACAGAAGCACACTCATCATATATTGCCACCCAGTCCCTTTTTGCACCATCTGATTTTGGGTCAAACTTTTGGAGATATTCAGATATCACCTGGAAACAATTGTTGATATGTCAATATTTGTCAAAGATCTTAAATCCTCTAGCCGACATAAGGTTGCCATGACACCTGAATGGCAATCATCTCTCACTTTGGTTCTTGGTCTCTCCAACCTAACCCTCATGTGGACATGTAAAAAGGGTGATAGAAAACAACTTTCCCTGATTAACATTTTCAGTCTCCTATTTTCTGATTCCTATGTGTCATATGGAGCGAAATGGGATTTTGATTGTATCTTGAGATTTATTAGCCCAATAATCCTAAAGCTTCAGTACACATGAATAAGCAAAGAACAATGTACTAAGGAAGCCTACCCTCAAGTTCTTAAGATCAATATCAAAAAGGTCCTTGAGACCAGGCCTCTGTACTTTAACTACAACTTCCTGTCCCTTCAATCTTGCACGATGCACTTGACCTGAAACCATAATTAATCATAATATGTAAGTCAAAAAGACCTCAAAACTTTCACCTTCCACATCAAGAAATGGTCAATCAACATCATCTATGAATTGCAATATCTAGCCATCAGAAAATATCCAAAGGGGGAAAAAGATTACCAAGACTAGCTGCAGCTACTGGTTCATAATCAAACCTATCAAAAATGTCGTCCACGGGAGCTCCAAGTTCTTCCTCAACTGTGGCTACAGCAATCTCAGATGGAAAAGGAGGAACTTGATCCTAAAGTAAACAATGAAATAAAGAAAATGTTAGAATTGAGAAATAACATCAAATAATTTTTGTTCCCTAAACACCCAAAATGATTGATAATAGAAAATAGTTTAAGGAATTATGGAAATAAAAGGGTGAGATGAACCAAAGAAGCATTGAGATGAAGATAAAGATTAAGAACCTGAAGTTCAGACAACTGATCAACATATTCTTGAGCAAGAATATCAACTCTAGTTGAAAATTGTTGGCCAATTTTGATGAATGTAGGGCCTAATATCAATATACTTTCCTTTAACCATTTGGCAAGAGCTTTACGTCTTAAAGCTTTCTTTTCCTCAGTCATTCCTCCTGCATATTAAGAAAGATCGAGGAAAATAAAATGTTTGATTATTGAACATTGGGGCCAATCTTCCAAGGAGCCCCAAAAATGAAAGTTGCTCATGGATAAATCAACTTTCTAAGATAGGCCGACCAAACATATGTTTTCAATCTCATCGACAAATCAACACTACCAAATAACTAACCTCTATAAGTGAATTTCTGGTTATCCCACCAAGCCTTGAAGATAAAGCTAAATACAAATCCCCATATTTCCAAGGTCCTTTGTATAGTAGAGTAGGTTTTGAATCTATTCCATCGGCCCCCTGGTGCAACGGAAGCCTGAAAGCCCCATAGACATTTAGATGTAAAGATCACAAATGTAACAGAAGTACATAGAAACCAAGGGAAAATGACATATTAGAAACTATATCTGAAAATGCATTTGATTAAAGTAAGCCTTAACAACAGTTTTCATCCAAACCGAGCAAAGCCATATAGGAGTAGACACCTTTCTTAAACAACCAACCAACTTCCCCGGGGTAAACTTATTTTCATTATCCAGTACCAGACGGAATATAAAGCTAAAATTTGATCATGAGCAGCTAAAAGGAATATGATAGCATGGGATTGTGTAAAATTGAAATGTGAACCAAGAAACTTATTCAAAGAAGAACAAAAAAATTGCAAACGCGCACCGTAATCTGTTCTTGGCTAGCACGCTTAAACCAAGCCTCTTCTTTCCCAATCTCTTCTATCCTCTTCTTCCTCCCCTCTTCCGCCGCCGCAGCACCGTTCCCACCGTCGACATACTTCACCAAGCTCCCGTCACTAACACTATCAACGCCGCCATTCTCGTATTCCTCAATCGGCGATCCATTTCCAAATCCATAATAATCGCCCGCACTGCCATCACCACTGGTGGATGCCGGAGCACCATTTCCGTTGACTTCCTTCAACAAATCAGCTTCTCTCTCTCTACTAGCTACACCTTCTTCTGCTCTAACAGCTCGAACAAACAGGAAACGGCGGCGTTTAGAAGAATTAGAAAGTGAAGGAAGTTTAGAGAGTGAGTGAGCAGAAACAGAGAGGGAGCGCCGAGAGGGCTGAGAAAGAAGGAGAAAGCCGAGGGAGGGAGACGAAGTGGAAGCCATTAAAACCGTAAACGTGATCAAATCTAAACCCTAAATTTCATGAGTTTGTCTGTAATTCGTGGGAGTTGAGAGTGAAGGTGATGAAAGTAGACAGAGACGAAGACAATGAAGCATGAAATCGAAATTAAAAAAGAAATTAATTGTCATATTTATTATTAATAACAGAATTTGGAGGGAAAGGGGTGGAGGTGAGTGGGACACGTGGCAGTCAGAAAGAACTGCGAAGTGGAGATTGCGGCGACGCTCATTGGTTGACACAGTGTCCGGAGTTGGCGAGCCACAAAATATCTTTGTCTTTTCCAGGCTTGGCCATGGGCAGGTCCTATAGCTAATAATTTAAATTAATTTATTTTTAAAAATTAAAAATTAAAATAATTACATTTAATTTTTTATTCCGGTTAGAATTAAATAATCCAAATTGAGTCTAATTAAATTTGTTAATTTTAAATTATACTGAGTATTAATCAAAACTTTTTTTTTCTGTATGATTACTAATAACTTAATATTTTTATTTTATTTCATCTTAACATATTGATTTAAAAAATTGATCAAATATTTACATTACATAATCATATATACTTAACATTATCTTATTTTGCAATTCTAGTTAAAAGTTGATTATATTTTAAATTTTTTATTTAATTATGGGTTTATTTTCCTAATTTATATTAAGAAATTGAGGAAATATATAAATTTTAAAAATAATTAAATATGAACATTTAAATTAATAAATTTTAAAACATCTTATTAAATTAAAAATAATTTTAGATATTGTGATGTGGTGATATCACAAAGGTAATTTCAAAAAAAATTACAAACTTTGCTCAATTTTTTTAATTATAGCCCATACTTCAAAAAGTGACAATAAAATGTTCAAATTTTTAATTTTTTCAATTTTAACCTTAACTTCAAAAAATAACAATAAAATGTTCAAACTTTCAATTTTTTCCAATTCTAGCCTAATGTTAATATCTCTATTAAATTTGCTGACATGACTTGTCGTGTGTTCTAGAAACGTCGTTTAATCAAATAATTAAAATAACGTTGTTTAAATATAACATAAATTAGATTAAACAACTCCGATGACCTCACACTTTGATTTTAATTTTTCCCTTAGTTTTTAGTTTGTTCTCTCGACGCCTTTATTCTTCGATTTTCAAATCACACAACCTCGACATTCTCACACTGAGGGTATTCGAAGAGCAAATTGAAAACGAAGAGCTTACTAGTACAATATGCTGCAATACGAGAGTTGTTTAGAGTATCAAAAAAACAAATAGAAACAAAAAGCAGAGGGCATCCGGAGGACAAACAAATAACAAAGGACTGACGCTGAGTAAACTGATTTGGAGATTTCATTTTTCACAATGACATCATTTCATTAATAACTTGATGTTAGAGTTGAAAAAAAATAAAAATTTAGATATTTTATTGTTACTTTTTAAAATTCAAAAATTAAAAGCTTAAATATTTTATTGTCAATTTTTAAAATTTAGGCTATAATTAAAAAATTGACCAAAGTTTGAAATTTTCCTTAAATTAATCCTATCGTAAAAAATTATAATTTTCAAGTATTTAATAATAATAAACTTTATAATTTGAAAATATCAAAGATTAAATATTAAAGCTACATCTTTTACGTAACAACTAAAGGAATAACTACCTCTAAGTTATTGGTATAAGACGGAAATAAATTATATTTTATTAAAATCAAACATTAAATGTGAAACACTCACGATAAACTAAACAAGAAAGCAAATGTAATACAAGATGACACTTGGAACATATAAAAGGATCATTCAGTGTTCTTTAGTCATGCAAGGTTTTGTTGCTGAACATGTGAGTTGAGGTTGCAAAAGACGGTAGCTTTTGTATGTTAAAAGTAGGTAGTGTACACCTTTTTCCAGTTTTTCCTCCAAGAAACATGGAACTGATCCCATCCCAGAAAGATCATATGCAGCAGTAGTACACAAATCATGGTATACAATTCCTACAGTGCCTATACTGGTCTCATTGCAGAATGAGAAAATTTTTGAGGAAAAAGACCAATAACCAATACCAATATATTAGATGTGGTACAATTTTTTTTTATCATCTACAATGATTATCTAGGACCAGACAATTCTACAGCATGTAGATTTTCGGTGGAGTCGAGGATCCATTCGGAATTCCGAGATGGGCAAAGATCAATCTCCTGGCGTACCACCTCCACCTTCTGCCACTCTTCCCATCTTTCAGCTAGTCCGTCGCCTTCGAGCATTCTAACAACTTCTGACATCTTAGGTCTGTCCACTGGGGAACTTTGAGTGCAGAGTAATGCCACTTGGATTAGCTGCTCAACTTCAGCTTCTATGTACTTGTTCTGAAGATCTGGATCAACAAGCATTTCCAATTTCTTCTCCTTGAGAAGCGCTTTAACCTGCAAAATTTGCAGAACTGCTAGTTACATGAAAAATCATCATTTTTCATCATCAGAAGCATAAAACATTCCCTTTC
>JANIJH010000223.1:66814217-66824579 GCA_024520975.1 Erythroxylum areolatum | reverse complement strand
CATAATAAAGTTGCAACTGAGTTTGTCAGAACCATAAACACAAACTACCTAATGTAAATAATGTCTTACATTAACAACCAAAATCCTACTCACTTGATGGATAGAATAACAGTGCTTGCTTGTAACATCTTCCTGACTAAAAAATCATACTGGCACTAAAAGGGTGTAACTTCCTAACACCATGTACATTCAGTGGATTATATTCATGGAATTTTATCATTGAGGCATCAAAATCTGAGGGATAAAGGAGGAACTATCCCAGTATATGCGGTCAATTTGACTGAGTAGTCTCTTTATTGAATTTGAGCCAAAAAAATAACATCAGGGAATGAATAAGAAATTAGAACAAGTTATCATGTCATCAAATAATTTGAAAAAGTTATGGAAGAAAATTGAATTCACCAATCTCACAACTAAACCACCTTTTCATACTGACATAACGCTTAACAGACCAAATAACAATCAGTTAAACAACAAAAGAGCAACTAAAAGATTCCAAAGCAATTAACATTATGTAATAGGAGATAAAGGATGCCTATTCATACAGGAAGCGCAGTTTCTTCAGCTTTCCCAATGTTTCTGGAATAGGACCAGTAAAATTATTCAAGTAAAGATCCAAGCTAACCAAGTTTGTCAAATTCCCAAGATCATTTGGTATTGGTCCAGTTATGTTGTTGCCATAGAGTTCCCTGCCATGAAAAAGTGGATAGCACAAATCACACGAAGGACAAAGTGGTAATATCAAGAATCAGGACAACAATACAAGAAAGTAGCATACGAGAAAGTGGTAATATCAAGAAAACAAACTACAAAATCAAAGGAGAAAAAGTAAAGGCGAAGGGCGGGACATCCAACTGATCATTTGATCCCCACTCTTAAGACAACTTACAAGTACTGCAAATTTTTAAGCTGACCAATCTGTGGAACCAATTGTCCAGATAATGCAGCATTTCCAAGGTCACTGCAAGAGTCAAAAAGTCAATTCTTCTTAATGCAGACTGCAACACTTGCTTGGATATCTATAAAAGGTTGTTAAAAAAACAAACTTGCTTACACTCTTATAACACTATTTTCATTGTCACAAGTAACATGAAACCATGTACAGGGATTAACAAGGGTGGGATCCCAGCTCTGAAGCACACTATAAGGATCTTGTAAATTTGCCCGGAGGTTGTGCAAAGCATCACCTGATTAAAGATGCAAACAGTATTTGTCACCAAACAATATAACCATCAAGAATAGCCAATAAGTGCACCGATATGCCCACTAGCTGGAGGAAGAAAGTACAAGATAGTATTACCTAAAATGAAATAAATGCATAAATATAGCACAAGAGCAGATTGTAAAAACCTTATTGTCACTGTTATTCAACTTCAAATCTAGGTTTTTCCAGTTTTAAAAAATCATCATTTTACCACTCCTTTCTTTTTCCAGGAAATTTTTGAAACACCCCCTAAACATGATTATTACTGATGCGGACATATGTAGCCTTCATATACTTCATGTTCTAAGAAATTATCACTTTCTGAAATTAAAACAATCAACTACATGTCTACTCCCACTAAGATTCCAATCTATCAACAAACCAGCTTAACGCCCAGTGAGAACATTCCAACCTAAGAATAAGATAAACAAGTCAGCATAATATTTGAAAGTCATAAACTAAGCTTTGACTAATCACTGATCGAACACAAGGTCCACGCAGACAATGAACTGCCAATGTTCTAAACAGGACATAAAGACAATAAAGTCAGCCATATTTAAGACCTTCTCAAACCAATGACTTAAGCTACTACACAGAGTAGCTAAGTAAATGAAACGCAATTAATATATATCAGAAAATTAAGTACTCAAATATGACTTTGGCATAAGAATATATCATGTCCAATTTATTATACACGGCAGTCATTGTCATAACAAGAACATAATAAATTCCTTGACCGGATATCAATCATACCCAACAGAACTGCATAGATTCCAATACAATCTAATTGAACTTCATACATAAGCAATTTGAACTAAACGTTGAATAACTTCACATACTTCCTCTAAGTCTCGTATAATACAGACAATCCGCAAACATAAATTCGAAAAAGAAACGACAATTAGATGATAACAAAGTCGACGGGTTGATAAGAAAAATAAGGAACAAGTAAGAACCTTCCATGTTGGCGGAGATCCTTTGAGAAGAGTGTGCCACAAGGATAATCCACACCAGAATCACCCAAACCCCACTCACTCTCTCCATGATTCTTCGCCAACTTATCACTGAAAAAATCCCAAATCATCCAAAAAAAAACAAAAAAAAAGCCCCAACTTCTTTATCTCACTTAAACACCAGGATCAATAAGCTTCCCCCTCTCTCTCCATCAATCTTATCACTGACAAAAACCCAAATCACCAAAATAAAAAAGCCCTTAACTTTATCATCTCACGTAGACGCCAGAATCACCCAAACCCTCTCTCTCTCGTCACTGACAAAAACCCAGATCACCAAAAGGCATCTCTCATTCAAAACAGCCACACCAAAAGCTCTACAATCCCTCTTTCTCTCTCTCTCAAACGAATGTCATGAGCAGAGGATGACTAGAAGAACAAAAAGAGAGAAGATTCTTGAAACTCGTCCTAACATCAAAATGTGCGGGTTGGATTGTAGATCTCTTTTACTTTCTGGCTCTGTGTTCGGTATAAAGTTGAAAACTTTTTTTGCTTTTAACCGAGGCAGAAAAAGAGAGAGAAGTAGCGTGCAGTGGTGCAGTGGCTGGGTGGGTTCAGCTGCCCGTTGCCCGCTGCCCGCTGCCCGCCCCACATCATCAGTCAAAGCATGTAATGAAAGGAGGGGAAGGAGGAGGACAAAGCTTTTGTTCGATTGAGAGAGTTAAAGTTGGCAAGGGGAAGTGGGGTCCACGTTGCCAGCTGAGATTCAGTCAAAGGTTTGATTAGATTAGTAAGTAAAGTAAGTAAGTAGGCATTATTAGATGAGCCTCGGCACGCATGACTCTTTTATATCCATTTGATTTAGGATTGTGATAATTGCAGCTCTTTTTACTTTCATTTCAATTGACTCAAATCAATTCCAAATTCATATTTAGATCATAATCTAAATTGAAATCCATTTGAACTTTAAACATATATGAAAAGTTTAAAATTATTTATTCAATTTAATTTAAAATTTTTATTTGATTCTAACCAAAATTTATAGTATAAAAATATTATATCATTTTTCTATCATAAAAGTAATTTTGAAAAAAAAAGAGTATTTAGCGGTAAAATAAAAAAACATTTAAAATAACTTTTTTGGTAGTTAAAATATAACTTTTTAAAAAGCTCAAATTTGGAACTTCTAAAAAAATCATTTTTCAGGTAAATTTTTCATATTAATTAATGAGCTTGTTTTTTAATCTCTTTTGTCCTTATATTTTACATATAATTCCCACAATATTTACAAACTCATCTTCACTTTTATTTTGGGAGTTATATAATATTATTTGGTTTTTTTATATGCTTTAATTTTGATATTAGTTTTACTTATGTTATAATCTATATAAAAGATTTTGTTACAAAAAATTTTCATTTATATTTCATATGGTTTAAAATTATATAATAATTAATATATTATGTTTTGCATACTATTTAATATACTTTAAATAATATTTATATGCATAAATAGTTTTTATTACAAAATAAAATATAGTTAAAATTCAAAGTGTTTTTTATTTTTATGTTGCCAAGCAATCTACTGTATAGCGCTCTTAAAAAAAACTTGTTTTAATTGACAATCAAACAATCAACTGGCTTCTTAAAAAAACTCTTCTCAAAATATTTCTACTAGTATAAGCTCATCCAAACAGACATTTAGCCTTGAATAACCCTAAATTAGAGTTTAATTGAACTTAAACAACTTGAAGTCGAATTGTGTTTAAATTAAATTTGATTATTTTTATTTTAATTCAACATTATTTTTAAAATGATGTCATTTTAATGAAATTGTTAGTGAATGATTTTTTTCCATGTTTCATAATAAGGTTAACCAACATATTAACTAATCAATTATGATAAACTTGATCAGATTTTGCAATTTTTCTTTGTGTAATGTATTGAATTTTTAATATGGGCAGAGTATAGAGTCCATTTATAAGAATTAGGCTTGGATCAACCATTATCCAAATAACTAGAACTAGTTGTTTGGATAGTTAACCCTTACCACTTATAAACCCTTTAATATTTTCATATTTAATCAATATGGGATACTCTAACACTCCCCCTCAAATGTAACTGGGACTGCATATCTAGTTGTCACTTGAAATATACACAGTGGTAACTGGACCGGGTTGCTGAGACTGGACATCCAGACGGACAACCGGGAAATTAATAATTCGAGCAAAATCTGCTCTGATACCATATTGAATTTTTAATACGGGCAGAGTGTAGAGTCCACTTACAAGAATTGAGTTTGAGTTAACCATTGTCTAAATAACTAGAGCTAATTGTTTAGATAGTTAAACCTTACTACTTATAAACCCTTTAATATTTTCATGTTTAATCGATATAGGATACTCTAATACAATATATTGACGTAATATGAATGAGTTCTCAAGAATTATTTTTTCCTTTTTTTATAAGGCTAATACAATTATTTATTTTGACTTTTTGACCTTGGTAAACCTCTAAAGATATGAAAGAAACCTCCTACTAAGCGGCACATACGACTTTCATCGAATGCGACTTTCCGTATAGTGATATATATATAAATGAGATCGAGTATAAAATGATGTTTACTAACTTTCAGTTTTGTATCCTTTTGGTTTCTCTCTTTTTTCTACTAGAAGAGTTTAAAGTCGGGTCAAACTCTATTAATTTGGATCGAATCCATTGACTTCTGAAGAGCCAAGCAAGGTCAGACACAAATATCTTCCCTAGTTAGAACCGTTAAGTTGACTTTTACGATCCTTATTGCCGAGATTGGGCTAACCAAAGAGCAAAACGGGGAGTTTCATGAGAGTAACCTTATGTTATATTTGGGCCATCCATAACTCAGGCCCGTATATAATTTTTTTCCCATCCAATGTGTAAGATTTGGATTATCCAGTCAGTGTTTGACACGTGGAAGTCCAATAACTGTCCGCCGTTCTTAAATACGCAGACCCGTAACCGTCGTCTTCGCGTTAATTCTCAGTTTTCGCAGTGTTAGCTAAAAAGCTTGAAACAATCAACATCAATGGCGTCTTCTTCATCGAGGAAGATAGTTCTGAAGACCTGCGATCAAGTGGAGTTCGCAACGAGCGAAGAAGTGGCGACGCAATCGGAGCTGGTGAAACGATTGATCTTGCGGTCCAAATCCTCCGACGACGAAGGCGAAAGCAGCAGCCACGTAATTGTGATTCCGTTCGTCAAGAGCGATACGATGGATTTGGTGATGAAATACTGCCAAAAGCAGGTGGATATGGAACGTGAGCTCAAGAAATGGGAGGAGGAGTTCATGAAAGTCGACGAGGTCACACTAGGATTGCTCATGGTGGTCAGTTATAGTATTAATATTAACAATGTTCTTTTCCTTCTTAACTTTATATATAGAGATGTTCCATCCTTTTTATCATATAACTAGTAATTATAGGCTGCCGATCATATGGAAATCAAGAACCTGTCGAAACTCACCGATGAGGCCTTTTACCGTTTGGTTCGGAAAGTGATGATGAGCGATGACTCTCCGGTGCAAGGAGAAGTAGGCCGAAGCATTAAATGATCAAATCGAGACGAATAGAATGTTTGAGGTCGTAAGTACATACACAGTTCGTAGCAGCTAGTAGACTACTCTGTGTATAGACTGTAAAGTCGACTGAGCAAAGGGCATGTACTGTTTCTGACATGTACTGTTTCTGACATGTGATACTTTTCCTCTCTGTGTACCTGTTTCTTCGTAAAGCTGTGGACAGACTTTTTTTTTTTGGCAATTGAATAAACAAGTTTGCATGCATTGTGGTATCTTCTTGCCTTCGCCTTTACGTATCGATTTGATCTGTTAAAAACATAGGGACTGGATCCTGCGTTTAAACTCTAAATATGGGAATTACTCTCAATATAATTTAATTTCAATTAGTTTACAGTATTTTTAATTAAGTAATCAAAATTAAGTTTATAATTTCAAATTCTATGGAATTTAACGATCAATATATCACACCATAAATGTATTAACACTTGATTTTGAAAATGCAAATCGGGAACACATTGGCTAATGCTTATTAGTAAACTAAAACATCTAATGTTTTTAGATTATCATAAAATTAACTAAAAATTAAATAATGTTTAAAAATTTAAAATATGATTGAAAAATATTATCTTTAATTATAAGAAAATTTAAAGTTTAATTAAAAAAGATTTTAAATAAAATTTTATTTATTTATTTTAATATATAAAAACTTATTAATTTACTGAATTAACTGATTTTCAATGATTAGAGTTATTAAAATAAATTGAATATTCTATTGATTGAAGGTTTTTATGAATTAATTAAACTAAGTGTTAAAATGTAATTATTTGTCACTTATTCCTTAACCAATAAATAACCTATAGTATATAACTTTAGCCAATTCTCTTGTTTAAGGTATTTTAAATGAAACTTAATATCTATATATAATTCAATTACATCATAGTAAAAAATAATTTATTCAAAATCTTTACAATACACGTAAATAATATCAATAAAAAGTTAATTATTTCAAGAATACTTAATATAATTATAGTTCTTATGCCTAAAACGTAAAGTATATTGCATTTATTTAATAGAAAAATAAAGATGAATTTCTATAATCAAAATCAACACAAATTATTTATTAAAATATAATTAATAAAACAATTTTTATATACAAATTCATAATGATATCTTGATGTTATTAATTTTTATTTCCATGTTAGTTAAAATTATCCAATTAAACTGTAACATTTCATGTTAGGTGTTAGAAAATTAAGGAATTGCAGTGCATCGTGTGCTTTGCATAATTAAGTATTCACTAATATATACATATGAATTTTGATATATGCAAATAATTGTACATGCATTCATAACATTTTTCGAGTGTAAGTGATTTTTAATGTGATTAAAGTGTGAATTTTGGATTAATTGTGTTACGAAATTTATTTGGTGGTAAAAATTTATTTGGAGACTATTAGTAATATTTTCGAATTTTTGTGAATTTTAGGAATTTCTCTGAAAGTTTTGGAGTATTTTAGATTAAGAAAAATAGACAAATGACATAATGATATATAATACTTATAATAGGATGACAAGTGACCCATATGCAAGGGGGTCACATGTCAATGAGTTATTAAAGCAAGATATTACAAATTGTGTAAGGTAAAAACTCTCGTTGTTTTCTCTTCAGCATAGCTTTGTCTTCACCGAAATTTGGCCTTCTTTCTCACTACTGTGATTTTCTAAAAACAAGGTAAGTAAAGTTCTAAGTTTTTGAGTTCTATAACTAATTTTTGGTGACATTTTGCATGATGGAAATAAACACATGCATGAGTTATGTAAGTTGAATGGTTTCGGTGAAAGTGATGATGAGATGAGTTGATAATATTGTACAATAGAAAGGTATAGGAGGTGTAATACCGATTGCACGTAGCTTAAAAAGAAATTTAGTAAAGTAGAAAGGTTTCGAATGAGTTGAGTGGTTGTGATGAATGGTTTTAATGAAAATAAATGTAACAGTAGAAAGAGAAAGCACAAATTCTATATTCGGTTTTGAAATTTGATTTTTGATTCTTAAGTTTTGAGTTGTACGAGAGTAAGATGGGCTAGAATGAGAGTAAAAATGAGAAGACTATAAGTTAGAAATGGTGTAGAAACCGTGAAATAAGGAAAGAGAGAAAGTGCAAAAAAATGTTGTAAACAAATGTTGAAGATGATGAATAGTAGTCAAATTTTCTAGTTTTGATATTTATAACTAATCTTGCATTTTGAGTTGTTTTAGCATAAGATAAATTGCATGGGCGTAAAAATGAATGAGTAAATGTAAGGGTATAAGTTTGCGATTAGGGATTAAGTAGAGGAGAGGAAGAAGATGGAGAAGCATTTCTACAAAGAAAATCTGGAGGATTAACGTGCAAAAATCGTGATTCTATTGTAGAAGGTGGTAATGCATCATCAAGCTTTTTGATAATGAACAGTTCTGACTCTTTTTGCTATAACTTTTTCATCCCATCTCCAAATGACTTGAAACTTGAACCAATAAACTCCTAAGACATTGTTCTTTCTTTCCATAAAAATTTAGAGCCATCTGAATTGATTAGAAAAAGATTGATTGACCCAAAGTGAGGGTATGTATAGGAATGTTATAAACTGGAGATATTTTAGTGAATATGCTTCAGTATTATGATTACATTTTTACCTATAGATTTCCAAATGAGTAGATTCTTGATTCATATTAAACTTGAGACATATGAATACAACTTTATCAAAGAAGTTAAATTTTAATCCTGTCTCTAAAAATTTCAAAATTGACATGAAATTGAGTATTGGCTTAGGCTGTAGCACTACCAGGGACAGAAATTATGTCATGTAGTTTTTGAATAAACTGTATTGATGTAGGCCTAATTAGACTGGGTGCTTTCACCAGAGTTGTAGCTTATTCTTTTAGCTTTAAATTGATATAACTTTGATAATTTTTGGGTATTGAAATTGAGAAATATGGGTTGTAAAACTTGAATGCATGATCATGCTCTAGCTAAAATTTCAAATGTACATAGTCTGTGGTATTGTAAGCATAACTTATAAAATAATAAACCAAATTGAATGATCTTGGTATCAATAGAGACTTAAAACATAAAAGAATATTTTTCTATAAGAAATTGTTATAGAAATACATCATTTTCTTAATCTTATCGATTATGCAAAGTTTACCCGAATGAGGTGCTTCCAGCAAAAGCTATAATAGTAATTGAATATATGAATTTTGGAACTTTTGAAGTACAATTGATGTTTACATCAGTTTAGTAAGGAAATATACCCGAGAATGTTGGGCCCAGACTCCGGATCCCTATTCCCGAGGTGGCCCCTCGGGCTGCACCTTCGACGGGCTACCCAAACGTTGGACCCGATCCTAACATCCACACAATTTCGATTCACACATACATAGATCAAACACAAATATCATGCTTACACAATCATTCGAATTATGAAATAGGTACCCCATAAAACAAGGGCCATATGCCACTACAATCCAAAAGAAAGTCAATAAGTATTCTAAGCATAACACAATACATAACCAAATGAAAATCCAAAATACATGAAATATGCTCCATGATGACATGCTCAGCGGGCCAACCAAAATACTAACTTATGCGATGATCTCTAATTATGGCGGAGTTCTTCAATGCCTGGCAAGGATCAACGGAAGTCCTGAGTTGCACCTGAGAAGGGAGAAATAATGAGTTGAGCTACACAGCTCAGTGGCTAATATAAGTATAGCCATCGGCAACTAGCACAAACCCAAGCATATGGATGTCTAATGACATCATAAAAAAAATTCGGGGTCCAACAGAGAATTTGTCATGAACATGCATCATACATATTCAGTATACGTAAATGAATTCTTAATCATGCACAATAATGATATGTATATGTGTTAAATGTTGTAGAGGAACGAATAGAGCGACCACTTCCAGATATTGCTGGGACCTCGAGGTAAATGGAGCTTTTGTGAGTAATTGTTAAAACATAATCAGAGATGAGATGGTAAGAGTAGTGAAGAGACGAACACTTGTTTTTTGGGGGAGCCAAATTAAAATGCTCTTCTGGACTTAGTTTCATTATGTACAATTAATTGGACTATATACACAAAGAGCCCAAATACAAAAGTCTAATTAACTAATAACTGCTTCTAACTAACAAATTAAATAACTAATTACATTTCTTCACTCCCCCTCAAGGTGGGGGTTCATATATATCTTTAACACCTAACTTGGACAATAGATACTCATGCTGCTGTATTCCCAATCCTTTGGTAAGTAAATCTGCAATCTGCTCATTTGTAGAAACATGCTGAGTTTGAATTAATCCACACTAAATTTTCTTACGCACAAAGTGACAATCTATTTCGATGTGTTTCGTTCTTTCATGATATACAAGGTTTGCTGCAGTCTGCAAGGCTGCTTGGCTATCATAGTATAACATAATCGGTCTTTCACTATTAATTCCCAATTCTTCAAGCAATCCTGATAACCATACCAACTCAGTGGTAGTAATGGCCATGCTCTTGTACTCAATTTCTGCTGTGTTGGACTAATGGAGGTTGACAAATTAAATCCTTCTATGTTTTGATAATAATAAAACTTAAAGAATTGGTTAAGAAATAATTTTAGGTA
>JANIJH010000223.1:66769181-66794823 GCA_024520975.1 Erythroxylum areolatum | reverse complement strand
TGGTGTTAGGTTTAGAAAGATGAGAGGCTATTTTTGACATTTCTAATTCTTGTCCATAGGACAAGAATTTCTGTACCATAGTTTGAGATTGGACAGAAAATTTTGTCTTTGTCCATTGAAGACGGGACATAATTTTGTGAAGACGGTAAGCAAACACGTCATAGGACAGAACATTTATGTCTTCGTCATCCGTCCTCACGTCCGCAGACGGCAACCAAACACAGGGTTGGGCTTTTGTACTACACTTGAGTTATAAAAGCTTTCTTTCTTTTGCTAAATCCTTAAAAAATCCTTGATCTGAAATATAATTTAAAAGACCTAAAAATTGTTGTACTTGAGTCCGATTTGTAAATTGATTACGAAATTTCTGAATTTTATTTAAGATATTTGGTTGCAATTTAAGATATCCATCTTGAAATTCAATGCCTAAATATTCTATATTTTGTTGAGCTAATTTTACTTTCTTTTGACTTAAAATTAATCCTTTTTCTTGACATCGTTAAAGAACTATTTTTACCTTTTTTAAATGATCCATTTTATCTTAATTAGAATAGATAATAATATCATCAATATAAACAAATGTAGATTCTTCTAATCCTTCTAAATTATTATTCATAAATTTTTGATAAATACTAGGTGCCTGTTTTAAACCAAAAGGTAATACATTTCATTGATAATGTTTTTGTGGAGGACAGGTAAAAGCTGTTAGAGGTTTCGTATTTTCGTGTAATCTTAATTGCCAATATCTTGATTTTGCATCTAAGGTTGTAAACCATGTATGACCTTTTAATTTTTGATTATATAATCTTTTCGTGGTAGTTTATATACATTGCCAATGGTGGCTTCGTTGAGTTTTTTGTAGTCGATAACCATCCTACGTTTACCTCATTTTTGTTCAGTTGAATTATTTACATAAAATGCTGGAGCAGAGTATTTACTAGTACTAGGTGATATTAATTGTTTGGTGAGTAAATCAGAACATTTTGTAATAAATTCTTTTACATCTTATTGTGTGTATGGCATATTATTACGAATATCGACTTCTTGTGTAGGATCTTTTAATTTGATTTCAATTAATTGTTGCTTATGATTTTTAATTGGATCTAGTGAATTTTCACTACAAACATTTTGTTGTAATGTATCGATTTCTAATTGAATAGTCATATTGTTGAGAAGATAGAATTGAAGATAATCTAATTTTGTTGGTAACAGTTGTAATTTTTGGTAATATGTAATGTGATAGATAGAAATTTTGAGGATTATTGATTATTGATTTAGAGTTTTAATAATTGAGTTCTTAATGTAATGTAATGTAAATATTGACAAAAGGGATTATATAATTTTAGAAAATTATTTCCTAAGATTAATGGTAATCCTGATTTTTGTTGATAAATGGAAGGTACTGAGAATGTAATTTTTTCTATTATAATATTATTATAATAGCTTACATACCAAATTAATTTAAAACTTCCATCAGCTATACGAATTTGCAATGGCTTTTTTTAATTTTTTCCATGTAGTTAATAATTGTTTTGAGGCAATACAAATAGTAGCATCAGTATCTATATATGTATTAACTTTTTTATTTTGAATGATTACTTGAATGAAAGTTGTGTTCAGATTCAATTGACGATTCTGATTCTGTTTGGGATTCATAGTGATATATAGAAGAAATAGTGGAATTAGTAATTATAGTCAGATTCTATAGGTTCTAATTTTTCTTGAATGTCTAATTTTAAGATATTGAATTTTTCTTTATATTGACTGTTTTGATTTTTAGTTTTTCGTTGAGGACAATTATTTGCGTAATGTCCTTCTTCTTTTCATAGCCAACATCTACATGATTTTTTCCGTTGCGAACAATCTTTTTTTTTTGGTTTGAATTTTCTATATTTATAGCATCTAAATTGTTTTTTGTAAGGAATAAAGGGTTTTCGTTTATAATAATTATGAGGATACCATTTCCATTTATAGGATTTTGATGGTTTTTTATAGGTTTTGTGTCTTCTATAATTTATAGTAATTGGAGTATCACAACCATATTGTTGTTATACTTTAGCAATTTTCGAACAACGTAATTGAATATCTTTATGTCTTAGGGTTTGTTTTAATTTTGTTTCAAAACATTGTTCTGCTAATATTTCTTGTGTAGTTAGAATAGCTCCACCTAAATTATAGGCGATGATTTTATTGTCTCTTTTTTCTTGAAATTTGGCTTCGACTTTTTGATTCTTTGGGAAAGGTAGTTTTTGAATAAATATATGAATGTACATTTCTTGTTCATTTCTAGTGAGTTTATAATAGTATTTTTTAAATTCACCTATAAATTGTTCTAAATAACATGTCACATATATGCATATTATTTAAATGCCATAAGGCTTTAAGTATGTCATTTGTTGATACTTCTTGTTTAAATGAAAGTATATCTTTTCCCAAAAATTCCTTATAAATTTCGCTTGATATCACATGAAAAGATTGAATATCACTGGTTGTTTGATATAATTGTGTACTTTTAATTCCATCTGCATTATCTAATAAAAAACTTTGTACTATTCCTGAGGTTTTGTATGTAATAAAATTCCATAATAATTCTTCATTTATTACATCATCAAATGGTTTTTCAACTTGAAGTAATAATTGTATTTTATTTGCCCAGTCAGTTATTAATTTTTCTGGTTCTAGTACACAATCAAGATATAATATTTTATCAGAACCTAAAGAGATGTGTTTTGGTGTATATTCACTAGGGTATCTATGTATTTTTTTATCCTTTTTGATAGTATCCATGTTGATTAATGAATTCATCTGTTTTCCATTTCCTTTTTTCTTTTCTCTCCACTAACTTGTTCTCGTTTGATATTTTTTCCTAATTGTTGTTCTCTAGTTTTACTGCTTTCTGGTTGATCATCATCTACATAAACATCTTGATCGGATTCATATCCATAAATAATTTCATTCTTATCATTGATTTGATGAATTGTTTCTGTATCTGTCTGCAAAGTGAGTTTTTGTACTAATTGAGTAATTTCAAATAATTGAGATTGTATATTTCTTTCAACTTCTTCTAAAGATTCTTCTTGTATAATATTTGATTCATCTACTTTTAGATTGTCCATGGCCTTACTAATGTTAAGGACTCTAATACCATTTTGGGGTGTGCGGTTTCTACTTTTGCGTTTGTCTTTTCTGTTGTTAATTCTCATAAGTTTTTATCTATTTCTTGTATTATTTGTAGTTGCTGGGTATTTTCCTTAATTAATTGTTGAATTATTTGTACCGTATTTGATTGGATTTGTATTAATTCAGTAATTTTTATTTCTAAATTCTTTTGTTGTTCCTTTACTTCTTTAATATATTGTGTAACACTCATAATATATGTTTTAAATAATTAGTTAAATCAATGATCTGATTTTTAATGTCTTCAAGTTTAATAGTGTTTTCTATTATAGGATTAGGAATAATAGGGTCAGTAATTTTAATATCTTGTTCTATGTTTTTTCCAGGTTCTATGAATCGAATTGGTTTGGCTAAACGTAGGGATTGTGATTTTAATAAAGCTGGTGATCTAGAGGATGTAGATTCTTCAGAAAAAGAATGTCTTCTATGAGATGGAAGTATTTGGATAGGATATTGGATAGCAGGTAATGTTCTTAATTTAGTTCTAAAATTAGTACCTACTTTAGCTACATCATTAAATAATTGATCAAGTATTTTTAAATTCTATACTATGGTGTGAATTGGTTAAAGCATAACTTATCTGGCATGTAATTGAAAATGGAAATTGTCCAGTAGTCATAAGATTTTTTTTATAAAATTTATACGTTATTGTTATGGTTTTATTTAAGTTATGAGATTTTAATGGTATACCTAATTTTAATCGAGTGTTAAATTTAATTTTTTTCATAAGTTAGATTGCCGCTCATAATACCAATAATTTGATCATTTAAATTAGTTATTCTTTCATCTACAATTGTCATTCGTATAGGAGAATCAATTCCTTCTTGAAAAGTGGATTTTAACATGATTTGAATTGTAGAAAGATGAATATAACCTATTTTTAGATGTTTTCTTAGAGGGATTTTTTGTAATTGCCTACTTATTTGTTCTTGATCAATTAGATTTATTCTTATATGACCATTACACTGATCAATTCTTATAGATGTTTCATGAACTATTTTACCAAAATAAATAATATTTTGACGATTGATTATATTTTGAAATAAAGAATGTTGAATATCTTGACTTGATTTTAAATTTAATTGGGTTTTTAAAATTTGTTTTTGTTTATCATTAGATAATAGAGTATTGATATGAAAAGTACCGACAGATTCGGTTAATTCTAGATTATCTACATCTAAAATTGTTGTATCAATATGCTCGTTATGAGAAGTAGACATAATTTAAAGATGTTTATGTTGGCTCAACTGTGATTTTAAGAACGCATATTCTTCTTGATAAAAGTGATAAAGAGTTTGTGCTAATTCGAACCGTTCTTTTATAGGTAATATTGCTCTAGGATGTGAAATAACAAATTGAACATAATTATAACGATTTTCGTAACGTTAAAATTTATCATAATATTGATTCCTAAGCTGTTTTATATATTGAATATGATTAAATAGTTCGTGACAAATATTACAATATTCATTTAGGGATATTTAAAATATTGGTTGCCTATTTTGTAGTAACCTCGCTCTTCTGCGAGTTCTAATAGTGCTTGGATAATCTCATCTTGAGCTTGTATCCATTTTATATATAGAAATCGTAATAGTCTATTATTTAGTCCGAAATGAAAGACTGCTTTAAGAAAACTGAGATATCTATCTGGATAAAAGGTAAAGAAAATAACCAATAAAAATGACATAATTAGCAAAGCATATATAATGGAAATTAATATAAGTTGAATAAAAAGTAATAGCTGATGCTTGAGATGATGTATGATATGAGTTTTAATCTATAAGCTGGTTTATTTCTTTAATATTTCTTTTTTATTCCATCTATTATTATCTCGGTTATGTTTTAAAAATAGAATCATCTGAGTTACTTTATATTTGAGATTGTAATTTTGATAAAGTTTTTCAATTCATTTAGTCTGGTTTTCATCTATTTCATAACAATGCTTGATTAAATGTTTGAGCATAGCTTTATTTTCAAAATAAGTGATATATTTAAAACAGAAATACAAGAGTCTTATAAGATACATCATGATCTAATTGATAAGACATTTTATTAGATCTAGATAGTATTGGCGAGTTTGTTGTACGATAGTTTTTAATTCAGTTGCTAATTCTATGAGTCGACTAGTATCATACATTATGGTATATCTTCTTGCATCTTGACTTGAATGTGCTTGTTTATTTCTGGTATGATATCTAATAATGAGTGCATCTAAATGATTTTCTCTTTCATATATTTCTTTAATGAGTGCCTTAAACGTGCGTTTTCTTTCAAAATATCATGTATTCATAATGGTTTCGGAAATTGAAATAAATTAATTAGTAAATGAATAAACAGTGTAATTTATAATGATGAAACAAAAATAAGAACATCTAAGAGTGTATATTTTTTTTCCGTTTATGCTTGAACGCTAACCCTAGGTTTGATAACAAAGAGAGAAGTGATATAACACAAAGAGAAATTGTTACTTTTAGTTTATGAGAGCGCTGAAGGCCATTAACTACATTATATAGACGGACTTAAAGAGAAGAGGCTAAAACCTTATGGTGGACAAAGCTAAAATAGATTTATAGTGATATAGACTAAAGGCAAAGATGTGTACGATAATTTACATCCTTACAGTATGTAAGTTATTGTACATTGTTTACTTTTTACTTTACTTTTTCTTTACTTTTCTTTTAGTCAGATCAGTTAGGTATCTTTGCCTTTAGTCTATGCTATTAGGAATCTCTTTTAGCTTTATCGGCCACAAAGTTGACCCATTCACTTTAAGTTCGTCTATATAATGTAGTTGAGAGCCTTCAACACTCTCATGAACTAAAATAATAATCTCTTTTTGTGTTATACCACATCTCTCTCTACTATCAACCCTAGGGTTGACGTTTAAGCATAAACGGAGAAAAAGATGTACATTCTTAGATGTTCTTATTTTTTGTTTTATCATTATAAATTACACTGTTCATTCATTCACTAGTTAATCTATTTCAATTTCAAAAGTTATTATGAATACAGGATACTTTGAACGAAAACGCACGTTGAAGGCACTCATTAAAGAAACCTATGAAAGAGAAAATCATTTAAATAAACTCATTATTAGATATCATGCTAGAAATAAACAAGCACATTCAAATAAAGATGCAAGAAGATATACCATAATATATGATACTAGTCGACTCATAGAATTAGCAACTGAATTAAAGACTATTGTACAACAAACTTGCCAATACTATATAGATCTAATGAAATGTCTTATCATTATGTATCTTATAAGACTCTTGTAATTCTGTTTTAAATAAATGATTTATTTTGAAAACAAAACTATGCTCAAGCATTGTTATGAAAACCAGACTAAATGGATTGAAAGATATAAAGGTTATTTAGAATTAGCAAAACTTCATCAAAATTACAATCTCGAATATAAAGTAACTTAGATGATTCTATTTCTAAAATATATCCAAGATAATAATAAAATAAATATCAAAGAAATAAACCAGCTTATAGATTAAAACTCATCTCATGCATCAGCTATTATATTTTATTCAACTTATATTAATTTTCATTTTATATGCTTTGCCAATTATGCTATTCTTATTGGTTATTTTCTTTACTTTTTATTCAGATAGATATCTTAGTTTTCTTGAAGCAGTCTTTCATTATGAACTATTATGATTTTTATATATATAACGGATACAAGCTCAAGATAAGATTATCCAAGCACTATTAGAACTCGCAGAAGAGTGAGGTTACTACAAAATAGGCAATCAATATTTTAAATATCCATAAATGAATAATGTAATATTTGTCACGAACTACTTAATTATATTCAATATATAAAACAGCTTAGGAATCAATATTACGATGAATTTAAACATTACGAAAATTGTTATAATTATGTTCAATTTGTTGTGTTCTTATAATCATAGTTGAGCCAACACAGAAACACTAGTACACATTTAAATTATGTTTATTTCTCATAATGAGCATATTGATACAACAATTTTAGATATAGATAATCTAGAATTAACTGAATCTGTAGGTACTTTTCATATCAATACTTATTATCTAATGATAAGCAAAACAAAATTTGAAAACCCAATTAAATTTAAAATCAGGTCAAGATATTCAACATTCGTAATTTTAAAATATAATCAATCGTAAAAATATTATTTATTTGGGTAAAATAGTTCATGAAATACCTATAAGAATTGATTAGTGTAATGGATATATAAGAATAAATTTAATTGATCAAGAACAAATAAGTAGGTAATTACAAAAAATCCCTTTAGAGAAACGTCTAAAAATAGGTTATATTCATCTTTTTACAATTCAAATCTTGTTGAACTCCACTTTTCAAGAAAGAATTGATTCTCCTATACGAATAACAGTTGTAGATGAAAGAATGACTCATTTAAATGATCAAATTATTAGTATTATGAACGACAATCTAGTTTATGGAAAAATTAAATTTAACATTCGATTAAAATTAGATATATCATTAAAATCTCATAACTTAAATAAAACTATAACAATAGTGTATAAATTTTATAAAGAAAATCTTATGAACACTGGACAATTTCTATTTTCAATTACATGTCAGATAAGTTATGCTTTAACCAATTCACACCAAAGTATATAACTTAAAAATACGACATCAACAACATCATCGTTGGTTCTGCTTAGGTATTTCTTTTGTGATCTAATATTTAGTTATCCTTTTGATATTTGGGTTGGTTTTCTTTTCCACAATTAAAGGTTTCAACTTTGAAGAGCTATACAAGGTAAAGTCTTCTCTAAGTTTTGGTTGTCTTGCGATTTCCTTTGTGGGTTTTCCTTAGATTTGGTGAGTATCAAGATTGGATCTTTTAATGAATTTGTTCTTGATTTTACCAAGATGTAAGCTTTTTTGTTTTGGCATATCGATTATATCTTAAGGCGTGTCTGATTCTGTACAACTTGAGTGAGTGAAGCAGAGGGATAGATGAAGGAGAGGCAGAGGTAAAGTAGGAAGTGATGTAGAAGTCAAGAAAGTAGAAGGGAAAACAGAGGGTAATGGTGAGCAGAAGCTTTAGTAGGGGAATCTGGAGACGGTGCTTCTAGTTCTGGTTAGCCATATCATTTGGTGTGGTGTCGACAAGTGATCAAAGGTTTATATTTTGGCACTCAGTGACTATGTATAAGTCAGTCAGTCATTCCTTAAAAGTTCAAAGTTAGGATATGTTTAGTTTGGTAGCCAAAAAAACTACTTTTTGTGTTTGGTAACAATTACTAGTTCCAAACACCTCATATGGCTTGATAAAAAGATTAGGATACAATGGATTGCGTAATTGTAGGTACTATATAGATGGTGTTGTACTGATTTTTGTTGTTGTTTATCTTTTTGCTTTTTGTTTGTGGATCTATGTGATAGGCTTTGACAAGGTCGAGTCTTAGGAGAAAACTTTGGAGTAATATGATAGAGCACCGGATCTCCGCCAATCCTCTTGCCTCTCTCTCATGAAGGTTATGCCCTCTTCTTCGACGAGGTATGTAAATAGGCGGTTCTTTTTTAGCATTGAATAAGAGGTATGTAAATGTTGCTCTCCTCCTTTCTTGACGCTCTCACTATCTATTCCTTTCTCAGCAGCCTTCTCTTTTTTGGTATGGTTCTTGATTAATTAGTCTCTTCTGCTTTGGTTTTTCTTTTTTAATTTCTATTCTTTATGGTTTTTTGCTATATATATATATATATACTGCCAGTTTTTACATATTTACTCTTTTATCTGTTCACATCTGCACGTGGGACTATTGAAAACAGTCTCTCTACTATATAGAGGTAAGGCTGTGTACTATCACACCTTCCCAGACTCCGCTTCACTGCGGAACTTCGGGGTATGATGATGATGATGATCATCATATATTTCATTATAGTTCCATGATTCAAAGTATCATTTCCTATTTGATCCATTTGAATTCTATATTCGAAGTTGCGATCGGATCTATTCATTAAAAAGAATTGATTCAATACATTTCTTATGTACCCATAGCTCCTATATTGGATTTGAATCAGGTTTCAGATCAATCCATATTGATTGACTGCCTCCATTATGTTGTTGCTAACAAATACCACTTTTTTGTTTTGGATCTTCCAAATAATTCCCGCAAGATATCCAGACCTTTTTTTTTTTCTGATCCTTAGATAAAAAGATTCATATAAGAAATGGTAGTTAGCATTCGATTTCGTTGGTACCATCCAACGAATCCAATTCAATTGTTTACTTTTTCTTTTCAATTCATTTGTTTTCAAAGGGGTGAATTTTGAAGTTTAATTATCTCATTTTCAAAATATCAAATGGATGAATAAAAAGGCTTTTAGAAGCCTTTCATTTATCTATCATTACATACAATACTATCTCTATTAGAGATTGGCCCTCAAGTACAAAGACAAAAGGGAACTTGACTGGAAGATTTACCCATTGAGCAGGGACAAAAGTCGGCTATAGTGATCCAACAGTGCCGAGTGGAAGTTTTTTTTACTAATGAACCGATATTCAAAATCATGCCACTCTCCATCTCTTTCTCGATTAAAATGCCTATTTTCTAATTGGAGCTGTAGGACTCTATCCATTTATTCCACTCGACCCAAGCTTAAATTTATTTTTTAATGTTACGCACCAAGAATTCAACCGAGATTTCCCAAAGCCTATTGAATAATTTTAATTGATTATGTCATTTCACCAATTCGGACCAAATAACGAGCTAATGAATCACTATCTTTTTGCCACTGGATTTCTCAATCAAATTCGTCATAACACTTGTAATGATCAACTTTATGAAAATCCCACTGCCCCTTAAAAGCTCGTAGCATTGGTACAAATAACTTCCAATTTATTGCTTCCTCTGCATTAACAATACCTACTCGTTTAAAATTCAATCAAAATTACACTTAGACTTCTTAATTTAATATCAAGATTATATTGAATTGAGTCGAATCAAATTTTAATTTTAATTTTAAAAATAAAAAATAAAATATCAAAGTTAAAAATTAATTGAGAATGCACAAATGAGATCTTTTTCAAAATTTAAAATTTTACAATTGTTTTCTGAACCTAAAACATCAAATGATTTTTTTGAAATTGCTATAAGAATTAAAATTTAAGATTGATTAAATAAGAACAGACACATGAACGGTTAGGTTGATCCATTCATCCATTTGGTTATTTCAAAATAATTTATTAATCCCTTAAAAATGGGTATTGAGAAGGGTTCAATTTTTTGTTATTTAATTTATTAAAAATTAAATGAATATAATTAAAGAAAAATGAAAGAAAATATAATAAAAATAAATATAACAAATAATGCAGCCCATCCCTAAGATTACTATTTGAACTAAATTTGATTGTTTGTTATTTTAATTTAATGTTATTATAAAAACAATGTTTTGTTTAAAACGATGATGTTTATACTTGACATATTTGGGTTTTAAGTTAAGTCAAACTCTATTTGAAAATTAAAAAAAAAACTCGAACTAAAATCTAATTAATTTAGACTAAATTCATCTACTTCTAAATAGCCAAGCACACAAAGATCTTCCCTAGTTAGAACCATTAAGTTTGGACTTTTTACCAGCCTAATATTATAGTTCTATTCAGACAGTAGTAGTAGAATGGTAACATAGGAAAAAAAAGAAGATTGGGTTGTGACTGGTAACTAACCATAAAACATTGCAAAAAGACCCAGAGATCAAAATGGGGAGTTTCATGAAAGTGACCTTATGTCATATTTGGGTGTCATATTTGGGCATCATATTTGGGCCATCAATAATTCAGACCCATATAAGATTTGGGTTGTCTAGTCAGTGATTCACATGTTTTGTTGTGATAATTATATAAGTGATCTTTTAATTTGAGGTTATCAAAGTTTTCTTGTGATTGTTATATTTTGATACTAGTTATAACGTATTTAATCATAAGTTCTTCAATCGATAGTCATTGGATATAGCATAAACTATACAGAGATAATTGTGTAATCAAGTTAGAATTCATTACTCTGAAGTAATTACAAAAATAACCATTCCATTCTCAGTCTATTTTCCGATAATAAGTTATTCTCTTGTTTGGTTGAAGAAAACATACAAAATATATAATCCAACATGGTGCTTGGTTGACTGGAATAATCATTCAATTCCTAGTTTATTGCTAGTAATATGTTATTCTTTTGTTTGGTTGAAGAAAACATACAGAATATATAATTTAAGGGTTTACTTATTCCTTAAGTTTAGGGAAAAAGACCCCTCTATCTTTATCTATTTTAAGTCTATTCGGAGTAGTCAAGAATAAAAATGGGGACATGTTGGATAAAAATATCTTTAAATAATCTACACAATTACTTAGCTATAATAACAACAACAATAATGATAAATTAATTAATTAAAATTAAAATTGATGATAATGATAATATGAAAATTATTATTATTATTATTATTAATGATAATAATGATGATGATGATGATAGTAATAGTAGTAGTAATATAATTTATATTTTATATTTTATATAAAATATAAATTATATATATATATATATATATATAATTACTTTAACTTACTCATCTTATAAATACATAAGAATTTACAAATTGTGTAAATAACCCTTTTATAATAAATGCAAATTATTATTTCATTCAAAAGGATAATTTAAATTTTGAACAAAATGAAAATAAATAATACATCATTTTTATAAAATGTATTTATTATTTGCATTTTGGAAATAGGTGTTTCATTTATTAATAAATATATAAATTTAGTAAAATAAATAAAATTTTAAGAACTAGTAACTAAAATAAAACATTAATTATTATGAAATTTTAAAAGTTAAGCGTACAATTTTTTATTTCTAATATAAGTATATTGAGATCATACACTAATGTTTGTTTTACTCCTAAGCTTCCAAAGTCTTCCTTGTCCATGTATATGTCTCTATACATAAATGAAAATAAATAATATATCATGTTTATAAAATGTATTTGTAATTTACATTTTGGAAATAGATGTTTCATTTATTAATAAATATATAAATTTAGTAAAATAAATAAAATTTTAAGAACTAGTAACTAAAATAAAACATTAATTATTATGAAATTCTAAAAGTTAAGCGTATAATTTGTTACTTCTAATATAAGTACATTGAGATCATACATTAATGCTTGTTTTACTCATAAGCTTCCAAAGTATTCCTTGTCCATGTATATGTCTCTCTACATCTTTGTCTTACGAGTTATTATCGAAGTGACAACACAATAATGTGTCAAATGTGTGATTCAGAAAGAAGAATTATAAGTTACATCAACATAGGAAAAAGATTGGATATCAAAAATGATACTCTTGATGAAAATATAAAAATGAATGTATTTGATATTGAAAGAATAAAAAGAAACAAGTTTTAAAAATAAAAAGACAAAAAATACAGGTATTATATTTTAATTATACTTGTTTCAAAATATTTAACTTCATCTATCAAATACCTATTATATCAATGTAAATTATTTTTCTTAAATTAATTTTAATAAATAACTTTTTTTGCTATTAATATTTTATTATCTATATCATAAATTAATTGGTATTACAAAGCCCCAATTTCTTTTGGTGAATGCATAACTATCACTTAGCTTTCTTAGAAAATATTGTCAAAAGTTGGGACCACTTTTGATAATTATATAAAAAATTTATGAAAAAAGCCATTTTATTTTTATACTAAATTAAATCTAAGAACTTTTTTTTATGTTATGCAGGCCTATCTAATTTCAAGAATTTAAAAGGATTATATTTGGAATTTGATGTTGGGGGAAATATCAATAGTTTCTTAGAGTTTATTGTAAACATGACATCACTTGAGACTTTATAATTGGAGCTTTGTGAGCTCAGTGGCACAGCATTTGTGATACCGGAGGTTAGTTAGTCTTAATAACATAATTTGAAATTTCTATCTCCTCAATCTTTACCCCCCTAATCTTCTTTTTTTATATTATATATTTAGGCTTATGTAAGCTCAAAAATCTTCGAAATTTCGCTCTTTCTGACAATAATTTGAGTGGTGTCTTACCTCATTGTTTGGTGAACTTAACACTTCTTCAAGAATTGGATCTCTCTCACAATTACTTCACTGGAAACTTTCTTTAGTCTCCATTGATAGGTCTCACATCTATCACATCCTTATTATTCACATATAATTAGTTTAAGTTTCCAAGTTCACTCTCTCCATTTCTTAACCACTCCAAACTCAAGACTTTTGAAGGTGATGAGAATGAAATCTATGCAAAAACAAGGATGGTCAATCACAATTTGACACCTAAGTTTCAATTGGAGATGCTTTTTTACAATCCACTTTTAGAGGATGATCATTTCCTGAATTTCTGGCATTCCAATGATAAGATCACGCTTTTCAAATTGGTTAATAGAAAACAAAACAAAATTGGAAGGCTTTATCTCTCCAATTGCTCTCTTTCGGGATTTATGGTTTTACAAGCACATACCCCTTATGCAACTTTAAGGATGTTGGATATCTCCACCAATCAACTTTATGATCACATTCCAATTGAAACCAGTACAAATTTTTCAAGGTTAGAGCAATTAATCCTATCAAAAAATAGGTTTACTGAAAGTATTTCGAATAGCTTATCTAATTGCTCTTTCCTGGAGACATTGATCATGCGTGATAATCAATTTTTTGGCAAATTTCTGAAGTGGATTGGAATAATGGATTCCCTTTTAATATTGGATCTTACAAAGAACAAGTTTTCTAGAAGCTTATCTGTAATATTGGGAGCTCCACGACTGCAACTCATTCGATTGTCCAAAAATAAATTCGAATGACCTTTTCCTCATTCAATTTCTAACCTTCACAATTTGAAAGTTCTAGATCTCAGTCATAATTATTTAACAGATATCATTCCTATATAGATTGAGAAATTATTTAAATTAAAAATTCGTCTATTAAATTATAATAATTTTATAGGAGATATTTCAATTAATTTGATGATAATGACTAATTTATTAAATTTTGTGAATCTTTCATATAACAAACTCTCTTCATTCTCTACTAATTATTCGTATGTTTACAAAAAAGACAAATTTTTTTGAAGGTTTTCATTTTTACATTGAGAAGGAAGTTTTTGAATTTGTAATAAAGGAAAATATTTTTGAATCTAAAATTGATTACATTTTGTCTACGAGATTCACTAGATTGGATTTTTCTTGCAATAACTTGAATGGTCCAATTTCTTTTGAATTTGAAAACATTCAGAATATCAAAATTTTCAACCTATCTCATCACAATTTAACAGGATCTATTTCCTTATCATTTTCAAACATGACAAAAATTGAAACTCTAGATTTTTCTTTCAACAACTTGAATGGGAAAATCCCTTTCCTTCTTACGGAATTAAATTTCTTATAAGTTTTTAACATGTCTTACAATAATCTTTCTGGTGTAATGCCCACCAGAGTTGCTCAATTTGCAACTTTTGACAGACAAGCTATTTAGGAAATTCTTTTCTTTGTGGGTTACCACTTCCTAAGAGTTGCAGAAATGAGGAAACTGCTACACCATCTTCAATGTCTAAAGAGAGTTCTGCTAATGATGAAGTTGACGATGGTATTATTGATGTGGAGGTTTTCTACGTCAGTTTTTCTGTGACTTTTGTTATTATCTTAGTGGGAATAGCTGGAGTTTTGTGTATAAACCCATACCGGAGAAAAGCGTGGTTTTACTTTATCCAGATGGTCATCGGTAGTTGTTACTACTTTGTTTTGGATTGTCTTTTATCAAGATTATGGGTGAGATAACTTATATGCTTGTACTGCGTTATGATATTTCAATGTTACCTCATTAGTTGCTACCAATTTGTTGATGTTTTGCTTTATATCTCTTTAACAACCTTAAAAAATGAGTAAATAAGTAAGAAAAATGGATAGTTAATTAATAATAAAAGAAACGAAACATATTCCATTTGTACACTAAATTTAACAGCTTTTTATTCTGTGATTACGGGCTTGTCTAATTCCCGCGATATAAAAGAATTTTGTTAAGATTTCAACTTTTTCGAAATTTCTTATAAAAGGATTATGGGAGGCCATCGTTTATGCAATACGAAGCTTCATTAGAATTCATCAGATCAAGAGGAAAGGTAGTGATTAAGTATCAATGGTGCTTAGTAGACGTCATAAAGAAGATAATGATCTTGTTATTACTATGATGAAGACGATCGTGATCTCTATATAGATAGTGTATTGTTCAGTGTTCTCGAGCAATGTAGCCCAAATCATCTTTAGAGTATGCATGTAGTGATACTTTATAATTAATGAAAAGAGCAAGGATCTGGAGGCGATCTAGTGTAGTTGTTGGTAATGATGTGAGATGACGGTCCTTTGTGTTTTGGATTAGAATGTTTCGTTTAACATTTAGCTTTTAGATAGACACGAGAATCACTTCTGACTTCTCATATGAACTAATTTGTTTACTTCGAAACTTGTAAGCAACAGAGGCACCATTCTTTTCGCAATCTCTTTTTCGATAAGTTATCATAAAATGAATAATGTCACTGAATCCAAAATTACTCATTTAGAAATAAGAATGGTAATAACTTAGCTTGAAATGTCTAATTTTTAACATTCAAATCTTTTATAATATAATCTTAATATGTTCAAATTCAATATTTCTATAGGAAAATAAATTGAAATTTTTTAAATATTGTTGAAGTTATGTTTAAATATAATTTTTACCCTAAAAATAAATGTATCAAATTATAAAAAAAAGATAGATACTAGTCGAATTAGTAAAGAATGAAACGTAATTGAATTTATACTTAAATAAAGCAAAATTAAGTGTATCAAATAATAAGAAATGATTCCAATTACTAAGAGTGGAGTGTAAAATTGCTTTTTTGGTACATAAAAATTGTAGGGTTTCAAGTTACTTCATTCCTATATTTACATAAGTCTTATTCATAGTAAAATATGTTTAATTTTTAGAAATGATTATTTGCAAACGTATTTTAAAAAAATAGCAAATCCCATAAGTTAATACTTCAAATAGAATTATCAATACCAATTATCTCAATATGCAAAACAATGATGTATTTAGGAGTATAAGAAAAGACTTATCCTTGAAACTAAGGTGTAAAGTTTGTTGTATGTTATTAGTTTGATATAAGGAATGATGAGATAGGAACTCTAAAGAAATATAATTTGAGAATTTAAAGAACGTATAATAATAATTAATTAATTTAACTATAAAATTAAATTGCTAATTAATATATAATCATACGGAATATAAAAAATTAATTTTACATGTCAAAATTACAACATACCTTTTGCATTAGATGATAGCACATGACCAATATAGCTACTAGGAACACCAAATTCCTATAATTTATTTGTTTCAAAACATGCCTAAAGGATGATATTTTATCGATTGTTTGTTTCAAAACATACCTAAAGGATGATATTTCAAACCGCTATATCCCTGAGACACGAATGATTAAATAGTCACCTTACCTCTTTAAGTTATTTCTTCCAATGTCATTATCAATTAATATATACTAATGGGATTTGATAATTGATAATGTTTCAAAATCTAATCTAAAATTAAATCAATAAGATAAAAAAATTTAAGGTTTAAAAAGTATTAAACAGGTATAAAATAAATATATAGTAAAAATTGAATAAATTTTAAATTTTAAAATAAAAAAACTATTTTTCCTAAAAATTAAAAATTAATAAAACTGATTTGTTAAAATAAGTCAATCAATTAATAAATCAACCATTTTATACTTAAATTTTATTAAAATAAATTAAATAAAAAATTAATTAATTTAAATATTTTACAATTAAATTGATGGAATAATATCAATTTTTAATTAGTTAAAAATATTATTCATTGCTATTCAAGAATATGATGTTTACAAATTTGGATATCACGAAATTTTGGATCTTTATGATTTGATGTAACTTTAGACTCAAGGGTCACGCAAGGTATAATCATGATTATCTTATTCCTTCCTCAAATTTCCAAGTCTTCGTTTTCTTTATAGACTTTGTCTACAACTTTATTCCATCAAGTAGTGCGATCAACAATTAACTTGCCAAATGTGAGATTTTGATAATGAATATATCTGATAAATTATTTTAAGTATTTTGATTCTATGAAATTTATTAAAAATATTTTATTTTTCAATTTTTAACTCTATAATGTGTCATTTTTAAAATTTATATACATCAATTTTAAAATTCATGATATTATTGATTGTCTCTAAATAGAATTATTAATTTTTCCTCAGTATATTCTCATTATTTCTTATACATTCAATTCAAGAATTAAACAACTCGATCATCTCTCTTAAAAAATCTTCAAAATTAAATATTAAAAATTTCAAACAAAAAATATATATTATACCGACTAAAATATCTACTGAGAATAATACTTTAATGAATACATTAACTAAAAATATTTTATTTTCAATAAAGATAGAACTAATAAATGAACTTTTTCTTCTCTAATTATTCCAAATATTTCTTTTATCGCGAGTCTCGTGATATTAAAATTAATTAATTAAGCCAATTTTTAGAATTTAAGAAATTAAGCTAATTAACTTGTAATAGATGTACTCAATTAATGATAATTATATTATCAATGTTAAAGAATTCAAGTTACAAACTACATTTCATCACTCCAAATGACAAATTAAGGTGCTGATTACTTTGCTAACAATTCATAGGACAAACTGACATAGATGCATAAAGTCATGGGCTAACAAGAAAAGGAAGACTTATTTTTCCAAGTCTTAAAGTATTAAAGTGACCCATTATTTTCTTCTATTATTGGACTGTCACCATAAAAAAGTTGAAAGCACTTTACTAATGTTTCCAAGTCTTCTTTTCAAGGATCTAAAAAGGAAAGGGACTACCGATAGATTTCTCTTTAATTGCCCACTTGCTTTATAACTGTCTTATGTTTATATAACTAATCCAATTTATCAAATTGATTTGGAAAAGTTTACTTTATTATTGAAGGAAAAAATATAACTTAAAAGATAAGTGCTTCTTATAATTAAAAGTATATATAATTAAAGAGAGGAAAAAGAGATACATAATTTAGATACAATATTAAACTATTTTATTTTTTGTTTTATAACTTATAGCTATAAAAAAAAACTTTGCTGAGGTCAAATTTTTACTTATAAAAATCTTTGAATTTTAGGCTAAACCTGAGTTAGAACTCTACAATTCTATCATCCCGAAATTCAAAGTCTAATTATATTAAAATAATAATATTTTAAAAAATAAAAAAAATATTTTTAATAATAAAAGAAAATTTAAAATAAAGAGTTCAAAGCTTAATCGGACATAATTAAATTCAAAATTTTTGTGATAACAGAATAACTTTAATATTTTATTTAAAGAATTACTTTTTAAAAACTTTTTCTTACTCAAAATCATTTATAAAATTGACAATATATTCAATTCAACTTAATCCTTTTACTATTTAGAAATAAGGGTAAGTACTATTAAACTTTCTTATATGCTAAACTGAAAATTACAATTTTAATAGAAGTTTGGTTGGATTCAAACAACTCAAAACTCTATCAAAATGGCATCATTTAGTTAATTGCTCATTGAATCATTGAACAAAACAATATCCTAAGTCCCGATTTTTCCAAACCCAACTCTAGTTTAAATTTGACTAACTTAGACTTGATTAATCAACATATCGTAGGAAAGATCCAAATTGGCAACCTAGGCATAACTGACATGTTTTTATTTTTTTAATCTTATGATAAGCTATTTATGGCACATAACATTATCCATATTAAATTGTTAATTAAATAGAAAGTGACACCCGAAACTTCAGTTTAACTAACATCTATCAACACTCGAATCCAGGACTCTCCATTAATGTTGGGAAGGTATTAAAACCCAAAACGCCTACATGTTGGAATAGATGATGCTTACGACAAAGATACACTGTGATGAGGATATTATATGTATAATTTTCATTAGTTAAACACAAAATAATAACAATAATAATAAAACAAACTAAAGAAACAGAGAAAGACAAAGAGATACACGTATTGGGGTCTGAAGTCAGAACCTAGAAACAAAGCAGCTTGTGTCAGGAATCCCACGTCGAACAATAATAAAAATATTTAATAATTTATAATAATGTGTAAACATCTCATTCTTGAATTAGCTTTTGAGAGTGAGTTAGGCACTTCTAACATGATATTAAAATCAATCAGTTTGTTTCGATAGTTTGAGGCGGTACCCGGTTATGTCCTTTGTCCAATATATCCATCAGATGTTCAGTCTTTCTATGAACTGAGGGGGGTATGTCAAAAATTCCATATCGGACAACTATGAAAGTATTTAACAATTTATAATAATATATAAACCTCCCCCTCTTGAGTTAATATTTGGAGGTGAGTTAGGCACTTCTAACAGCTTGTGATGTTTTGTTGGAGAATTTGGATACCATGTGCATTATGCTCCATTATTAATATAAATGTTTTAAAAATAGACCAAATTTTAAATTAATAAAATTTAAAATTTAAAATTTTAGTTGGTGTTATATTGTTATAAAATTATTTAAAGATTAAATAAAGTTAAAAGATTTAAAATATGATTAAAAATGATATTTTTATCTTTTGAAAATTTTGGATTTTAATTAAAGATAAATTATTAAATAAAAATTAATTGATTTATTATAAGTTATAAGAACATATTAATTTACAAAATTTAACTAATTAATTAATAAAATGATCATTTATTTAACAATGAAAGTTATTAAAATAAAATAAATTAAAAAATTAAAGACTTATTCAGAAAATTGATTGATCATTAATTAATACTAATTGGAGGGTTGAGACTGCCACGTAACTTACATATTAAGTCTCCACCAGTTACCTTTGTCTTTTATAAAGTACCTGTCGCCTTCCACGTCTTTCCCCTTCTTTTGTTCAATAATCGGGGTCAACTTTACGCAACTGTCTACCACATCCTTATCGCAAAAGGTTGCATCTCCAACTTAAAGGCCCCCCACATCTGAGCCCGATCCGTTAAGGGGAGGTGAACAACTCACAGATCTACAAAGAGTCCATCCTCAAAGCTCACCAGGAGTTCAAAAATGTTACTCCCACACTATAAATCGTGGGATTCGAACCTTGCACCTTGTCACAAATCTACCACATCCTAAAATAGGGGAACAGATCTTCTGTCTTTATTTTTGTGTACTTATCCTGTTTTATTAGATCCAAATTATTTATTTATGTGGGTCTTATATAAATAGATGACTTGAATCTAATAAATATGATAGGTACATAAAAATATGGATTGAAGATTTCAAGCCCTAAACTAGGGGAACATATCTATTGTACTTCTTATTAGTGCTCTCCGTCCTTTTTTATCCTAATCATTTAATTTATTGTATTAGATGATTCAGATTAACGGAATATTGAGTAGGCATAAAGTAGATGGTACAAATAACTAGTCCCTTCTAAGAATCGAGTTTGTAGCACCTTATTTTTGTTAGATTATTTTAACTTTGATCATTAAATTCTACTTACATATTCTTATAAGTTTTACATAAATATATAAATAAGATTTAATGAAATAAAGTATGCACTGATTAACCTAATCTCTTAAAGAATAGGGATGACTTGACGTTTTCTTCATTGGCTCACATGTATTGAGTGAGAAGTAACAATGGATAGGACCAAATTTGGGTATGAAAATGTTGTGAAAATCTAAAACTTGATATGCATTTAATTAAGTGTGATAAAATATATTTTTATTTTTGGGTATGAAAATCTTGTAAAAATCTAAAACTTGATATGATTTTAATTAAGTATGATAAGGTATATTTTTATTTTTAAAAATAAAATAATGTCATTTAAAAAAATTAAAACCTTAATTAAATCTGATTAAATATAATTTTATTTCAAAAATAAAATGATATATATATTTTTTAATTTCAGGATACTAGCCAACCTCGAGAACTCTGCCAGGCAAACCTTGTCAAACCCAAATCAAGCTCGCCACTTGATTTTGAATTATAATATTTTTTTTCCATTTCCTTACTAGCTCTTCTTAAAAATTAGGGATCACATTTATAGTTAGACTCAATCTGACCTAAGTTAATATAATTTTAAGTTAGAACTTGAATTTTAAACTTTTTAAATGGATTTTAAAGTCTAAATATATTATAAAATAATATCATTTTGCTAATTAAATCTAAAAAGAAAGAAAAGGTCTTATCAAATTTAAGATTAGGCCGCAAATTTTAAACAAGATATAATTAAAAAATCTTTAAAGTTTAATATATGCATTTTTACTCCTAATTAATATAAAAATTATTTTTAAAAAACTTTGAAGTAATTATATTTATTTTAGTTTATTTTAATAATTTTATTATTAAAAATTGATCACCTTTTTAATTAATTGATTGATTTTATAAAATAAATAGTTTTTATAAATAAATATTAATTAATTTTTATTTTTTCATAAATTAAAATTCAACTTTTGATAAAAGCAAAAGACACTGATAATGAGCATTAACACAAGACAAGTGGTGTCATAAGAAAGTAAGCTGAAATGTCATTATCAGGTAATCACAACGGACGGTTTAATAATAATGGTTTTAATGTCGACGTGGAAAAGATGTCTCCGATCCACAGGAGAGTATAGTAACCTTATGCAGATATTGAGGAACATTTGCACTTGACATGGATAGGCAATAGCCACAATCTTCACAACTAAGAAACAAGTCATCTTCACAACTACGAAACGAGTCATCAACAAAGTCAATAATAATATTTAAGTAGAAATTTTGTCACTAGGCAAATTTTAAAAAAGTTTAAACATACCTAATCTTATCAAATTCTAAGTTACGTATGAGCTCCTCTTTCGAAAGAAAAAGATAACACGTACAACTTAAGAAATGGTGGCCAAAATTTAGCTACATAAGTATAAGTAGAACTTTGCAACATATTAGGTATATTTGTCCTACTATTTTTTTAATAACTTTATTTCTAAACTTGCATCATATAGTGAAGATCTATAGTTTTTTCTTCCGAAGCTTTTATTATTTTATTTTAATTATTTATTACTTTTTGTACATCTTTTATAATTATTTGACATTTTTTGTCATATCTCCATGTCATATTTACACGTGAGTCTACTGAAAACAACCTCTCTATTATATAATGGTAAGGTTACATACTATCAGATCTCTCTTGACTTCGTTTTATTGCGAGATTTCAGACTGGGTATGATGATGAAAAATTGTTTCCAATAAATTAATATAAATAAATAAATAAATATATATATATATATAATAAAATAAAATGAAAGAAAAAAATTAATAAAAATTATATTAAAATACCAAGTAATGATAATTACAAACTAAAAATAGATAAAGATAATAATAACAATAAAATAAATAACTGTATATACAAATAAAAATATAAAAAGTAATATAATAAATACAGAATAATGTAAAGATTAAAAAATATAAAACAAGCAAATAAATAAAACAAACAAGTTTTTATACAAAAATGTTTAGACTAGGTTATAGTAGAATCACATAATTCTTGATAACCTCTTCCTAATTCTTCTTATACCTTCTCTTATATTTCTCAAGTACAATCTTCTTTAATCTTCTTATTAAAACGTCACAATCTTTTCGCTTAACCTATTCGAACTATTTAAATCTTGTTTTTAATTTTTTTATTAATATTAGTCACTTTTAATTTCTTAATTACCATTATATTCTTAGCCTATCTCTTCCAATAAGGTTGTTAATCTAATAATGCGTTGTCATCTTCGCCACTTGTAACTTTCGACAATACACTTATTTGATGGCTTAACGCTCTGCCATGTAAAACATAATTGACCTATTGACAACTAGGAAACAAGACATCAACTTTTTTTTTTCTTAATAACAGGAGAATAAATTAATAAGAATAAGATTCAGAATTAAATATCAAGTTCAATGCAATTTACATTTACAATGTTTATATATCTTTTTTTTACTTGCTATTTTTAAAATTATTAAAATAAAAATCCATTTTTATTGTAACTTAGAATCCTAGATTTTTAAATTAGTAAGTGAGAAATGAACTATAATGGATACATCATTTACTAAAAAGAAAAAAAGAAGGATAAAAGACACAAAATCTCTTGTAATTTATCAAAATTAGAAAAAATAATCTTTAAAATTTTAAAATTTTATTTTTAGTTTTAAAATTTTTAGAAAAACTATTTCTTATAAACTTAAGTAAAAAAAATAACACATATAATATGAATATCAAATATAGATTAATCAAGACATATTCTACGTTATTATTACACATTTTAAATGTGTAATGTAACAAAATTATATTTCACTCTTTGATTTTACATATTAAATAAGATCTTAATTATGTGAGATAATAAAAACCATCAATTTAAAAATTTAATCAGTTCAACTGTAAAACCAACCAATTTTTTTACTTGATTTTTAACTTTTTTGTTTGATTTTTTTAATAACTTTTATTATTAAAAAGTAATCAATTTATTAATTAAAAATTAAAATTTCATAAATAAATTTTTTTATAAATCAAAATAAATCAATTAATTTTTATTTAAAATTATATTTTTAATTAAAATTTAAAATTTTTGATAATTAAAGACAGTCTCTTTTATTTATATTTATATACTTAAATTTTATTTAATCTTAAATCTATGACAGTCTAATATCAGTTGAACTTTTCAAACTTTAAATGTTTTATTCTTACCGATTTAATTTTTAAAATATTGATTGAAGAGATATTTGACTCCACAAAATAGAGATAAAAATAATAAACGAGTCTTAACAAAATTACATTATTTTATTATTTTTAAATTTAATTATATTAAGTTGAGGTGAATTAAATAACAATTTTTAATTAAAATAAAATTTATTCGTTAATTCTAAATTAATTGAATCAGACCAAACTAAATCAATTTTTTTGAATACAATATTTTCTTTTGAATGAAGTAGTTAAAATGTAATTATTTATCACTTATAACTATTCTCTTATTCAGCCCTTTTATCCCTTAATTAGAGGCTTAAACTTTTAACCTTGAAAATAGAGAAATCTGTTTAATCAGTAATTTAGTTTTTACATGCTAACCCAATATAAGCGAAAAGGTTCTCAAAATTAAGATACTCTTAAAACATCCAGCGGTAAAAAAAAAAAAAAGAAAAGAGATGACGTGTCCTTCGTCGCCGCTCTCAACATTCAACGGAAAAAGCAGCCAACTCAAAAAAACGGCAAGATTTTTCATTTCGCCGAGATTCACGATGACGTAGCTTGCGCGCCTTCCCTTCCGCAATGTATTTGTACAGATAGCTTGAATCGAGAAGACTCAAAGCATGAAGAGCTACGTAGACAAATTGTAGGCGTAGACAGACATTAGGAAAATGAACTTGGAAACAAAAGTTGATCATATACGTACTCTATACTACTACCATTCTTTATCATGCACCCAGATTCACAATGATATACCTTGCGGGCCTTCCCTTCCCTTCCGCAATGTATTGTACAGATAGCTTGAATCGAGAAGACTCAAAGCATGAAGAGCTACGTAGACAAATTGTAGGCGTAGAGAGACATTAGGAAAATGAACTTAGAAACAAAAGTTGATCATTTACACTCTATACTACTACCATTCTTCATCATGATTCTATTCTCTCCCTTTTATGTCGGATTGGGTGGAATTCACTTTACCATTCTTCCAACTTTTAGAATTTTGGAATTTCATTGCTTACCCTGTAGATGCATACTGTTAAAACCGACAGTATTTGGATGAGGAGGATATTAAAACAGCAGAGCCTCCCTTGTTTCTCTTCATGGATGTTAACGACGACCTCAACGCTTCCGCCGACGGCGGTTCAAATCCAACTGTCCACAATCAGCCTTCGGAGCCGAAGGCAATTATTAGGAAGAAGAAAAAGGAAGTCTTGAAAGATGTGACTGCGGCTGCTTCAGCATCAACAGCGTCTTCCTCGTCTTCTTCTTGTGCTTTTAGTTCTATCAGTAGAAGTAAACGCGGTGGTGGATTCAAACCCAGACACTCTAGGGTGGCTTTTTCTCCGGCTCAGCGGCGAACAGGCAGTGCCATCCGAGATGGGTATATGGAGGCCGTTGCCCTTCCTCTCGGAATGTCTTTTGCTGCTGTTATTGCTGAGGTTTGTTCAAATTTGAATCTTGACGTTTGCTCTGAGGAAAAGTTTGTTTCTTTAAGCTTGATTTTGGATATTTAATGCATAGGGTAGGGTTCTTATGTTGATTGATGTAGGGGTGAGCATTATTCGGGCCGGCTTGATTACCCGGTCCGGCTCGAATTAATTCGGGTAAAGAAATTACCTAATTCGGGTAATTCGGGCCGGCCCGGATATTACCCGAATTATTTTCGGG
>JANIJH010000223.1:66753290-66769081 GCA_024520975.1 Erythroxylum areolatum | reverse complement strand
CTAAACTAGTACACGAAACTAATCTTGATAACTAACTAACTGAAAATAAACCGCTACTTAACAATAAATAATCATCAATAGGTTCTGCACGAATGCTTCAGATACCATCAAAATTTAAAATTTTAGCCTTTCTGGCCCGGTGGGGTAGGTTCTACATGAATGCTTCAGATAATATCAAAATTTAAAATTTCGACCTTTCTAGGTCCGGTCCGGCCTTGGGCTCATGCCCACTGCCTAAGGCTTCGTGCTGGCCAGTCCTGCTCATCGACATTTGTATATTGATTGCCATTCTCATATTCCAATACCATTCTTTTTTCCTTCAGCTATGCATATTCTCCTTGGATTTGAAATATTGATTTGCATGAATCCTATAAGTGAGACACTAAGTTGCCATGCAGAGTAGGAGACTAGTGTACTACAGTTGATCCATTTTCTTTGTAGTTTGGTATGATTCCTCCGTATTAAGCAACATATATTGGTTTTTGTCCATCTTAATTTGTGCATGTGATCTGCTGGCCAGCGATAGCTGTTTGTTGCTATTGAGTTATATTAAGCACTTGTGCTTTGTCAGTGTAGGTTCTGGAGAGGAAAGATGGTGTACATGAGAGGATGTCAGTTGATCATCTTTCAAGGGTACGTCTGTAACCTATCCTCTCACGAGAATAACGCATTTTGCATTGTATCTGCTTGAACGCCTTTGTCCGTGAACATCTTTTTTGCACTGCAGCAAAATTCAGTTTGTACTTCCTATTACTTCTATAGTTTTATTCTGCAGAGCTTAATGTGTGGTATTGACTTAAAATATATATTCGGTTGCAGATCTGTACAGCCGTTCTCAAAGAATCTTTAGCCAATGTAAGTGACACCTAACTGCTGACTCTGAACGAGTTCATAATGCCAATGTGATGTATTATCTTCTCTTGTTGTACCTTTTTCGTGACAGGCTTTCTGTGATGACTTTGATTTTTTGGGAAGGAATTTTGAAATATCATTTGGGAGCACCTTGAGGACTCTTAGGTTGATAAATGAATGGGGTGCTGATAAAAGAGAGAGTGGCTTAAATCACCTCAATGTTGGAAATTCTGGTCCTAATGCAAATAAAAGAGTCGACCATGCTAGCAATTCTGATGGCGAGGTTGCAGCTCAAGAGCAGGGTTGTCTAACATTCCGACTGAGGACAAAAGTCACCTCCCTGAAGAGCAACAGCAGTGTATTTGTACAGATAGCTTGAATCGAGAAGTTGCCCTGCATAGGCAAGCAACGGCAGCCCACGCTTCAAGCTCGATATCAGGATCGTCTAGCCAGATGAGCACTGTGGACAAATATTTCATGGAGCGAGCTCGTTCTAATGACCTGAAGGCATGGGAGAATTGTATTGCGATGGAAAATTTGAGATTAAAAAAGGAAAAACTGGCACTTCGCAATGATTCAAACGATATAGAAAGATCGAAGTTAGCAAAGGGCATGTTGAAGGCATCAAAGCGTGATGAGCTGCTTAAAAAGTGCATAAAATTTCTTGTTGCCGGGTCAATCGTCATGTCGGCTGCCTTTTCCTATGCTACATATGTTTATCTAAGCACGACGAAAAAACAGTTTTAACTGATTTTCTTTCTCTTAACTTTTATATCTCTTCTTTTGTTTCTATCTCTTCGTTATATCTTCTCAGTAGTTTGTTCTTAAACCCGATCAAACTTTGGGCTTTATCGCACTTTGGGCGGTTGGGTCGACTTGATCTAAACTTGGCAATGATTTGTGCTGGCCTAGGCCTAAGTTCGGTCATAAATTTTTGTTTTGGTCTAATTTGAAGCTTGATTGAGTTCAAAAATGCACGGCCCGAGCTTGAGCTTGATGGACCATGGACAACTCGAAGCTCTAACTCATTCGATTTTTTTTTAAAATTAAAATAAAAAAAATGTCATCATTTTCTTATAATTTTTGGCCTTCTATTATTGACCTGATCTGAAATTCAAAATGTAAAATAAAAAAATCTAAATCTGACCCAAGGTTAAGTTAAATAGGACTAAGCACATTGACTTTGGGTCATATTGGATCAAACCCAAACTTAATTGATGTTCATAACTTGATTTAATCTATCGACATCTCTAATAGAATCTTGGAACATCAAGTTCCTTGTTGAGAAGCCCTTAAAATTAGTAGAGACTTTAGACAAATATAAGATTTATATAACGTGCATTTAGGAGACAAGGTGAACAAGGGCTAAAGCAAAAGAAATTAATAAGTTTAAACTTTGATATTCAAGGGGTTTGAGACGACATAATGAGGTAAGTATCTTGGTTGCCAAGGAACACTTATAACATATTGCGGGGATAAAAATGACTAATAATAAGATTATGTCCTTAAAGATTGTGGTGAAGGATTATGTTATAAATTTGGTGTGTACTTGTGCACCTTAAATAGGATTAGACGAACAACTTAAATGTTATTTTTTGGAAGAGCTAGATGAAGTAATTCAACAAATTCCCCCTAGCGAGGAAGTTATTCTAAGAAGAGACTTTAATGGTTATATAAGAGTAACCTCGGATGGTTACTCAATAACTCATAAGAGTTTTGAGCATGGTGAAAAGAATGTTAATGATACCACTTTATTGGATTTCGTGGTGCTCCTATCGCTTCATCTTTTGTTATCATTTCATTCTCCTTAGTATTCTTCCTTCTTCCCTATATAGGTGTTGAGGAATGCCGATAGAATCGTGGATACCTTTGGTTTGGGAGAGATCTCCGTTTTAGTCTTCTTAGAACCCCTCATTCTTCCCCCTCAAAAAAAGAAAGAAATTATCACCAACTTAAAAAAAAAAAACAAGGAACACCTCGTGACTTTTAAGAGTAGAATCACGAATACTCAAATTGACTACTTCCTTATAAGGAGGAGTGATCGATCTAGCTACAAAGATGACAAGGTGATACCTAGTGCTTGTGTGCAAACTTAACATAGATTGTTAGTTTTGGATTTTTTTTATTAAGAGTTAGATGAAGAAGATAAGCCCTAAGAGATGTACCAAAATTAGATAGTGGAATTTGAAAGGGGATACGATGAAATAATTTAGGGATAGAGTAATTTATAGAGAAGATTAGAATTTGATAAGAGATGTTAAGCATATATAGGAGAGAGTTGCAACTCTTTTACAATATGTTTAATTCAAGGAATGAAATAGATAAGGAATATAATAGTTATTATTAGGAATAGAAAAGCTGATAAATATAATAAAATAAGTACTGTTTTGTTTGGTTCAAGAAATAGAATAGATAAATAATTTATATGTCAATGTTTGGTTTGAAAATATAAACTTGGAATAACAAATGAATAATCTACAAAAAGACTATAATAATAATAATAATAATAATAATTATAATTATTATTATTATTATTATTATTATTATTATTATTATTATTATTAAATTCCATTTTAGTATTACTATTGTTATTATTACATGTCCTCAAAGATTACGGTGAAGGGTTTTGTTATAAATTTGGTGTGTGCTTGTTCACCTTAAATAGGATTGGATGAACAACTTAAGTGTCATTTCTTGGAAGAGCTAGACGAAGTAATTCAGCAAATCCCCCTAATGAGGAAGTTATTCTAGGAGGAGACTTTAATGGTCATATAGGAGCAACCTCGGATGGTTACTCAATAACTCGCAGGAGTTTCGAGTATGGTGAAAAAATTGTTAGCGATACCACTTTATTGGATTTCGTGGTACTCCTATCGCTTCATCTTTTGTTATCCTTTCATTCTTCTTAGTAGTCTTCTTTCTTCTCTTTATAGGTGTTGAGGAATGCCGATAGAATCGTGGATACCTCCGGTGTGGGAGAGACCTCCATTTTGGTCTTCCTAGAACCCCCATTCTTCCTTCGCAAAAAAAAAAGAAACTATCGCTAACTTTTTTTTCAAGAAAAACAAGGAACACCTGGTAACTTTTAAGAATAAAATCACAAAGACTTAAATTGACTATTTCCTCATAAGGAGGACTCGATCTAGCTGCAAAAATTACAAAGTGATACCTAGTACTTGCGTGCCAACTTAACATAGATTGTTAGTTTTTGAATTTTTCTATTAAGGTTTAGGTAAAGAAGAGAAGTCCTAAGAGATGTACCATAATCAGATAGTGGAATTTGAATGGAGATACGACAAAACAATTTAGGGATAGAGTAATTTATAGAGAAGATTAGGATTTGACAAGAGATGCTAAGCCTATATAGGAGAGAGTTGCAACTCTTTTAAGAAATACAACTTGGATGTTTTCTAAAAATGTGATGGATAACAAGAGGGAGTCTTGATGGTGGAATGAAAATGTTTGAGAAAAAGTTAAACTAAAAAAGGCTACCTACAAAGTTCTATTGGATAGCATCACAGAGGTGGAAAGAGTTAGTAGTAAAAAAAGGTATAAACTAACAAAGAAAGAGACAATGACAATAACCTCATAAGCTAAAAGTAAAGCTTGCGAAAAACTATATCAATGGCTGGATACTAAAGATGAAGAAAATGATATTTTTAAGTTGGAAAAAGTTAGGGAACAAAAAACAAGAGATTTTGATCAAGTGCTTTGTAGGTGATTGTAGTTGATAATGACATAAAATGACAGCGGTACTTCTATAGCCTTCTTAATGAAGGCATAAAGGATATCATCTTCTTAGGTGGTCTTAGCTTGTTTGAGAAGTTTTGTAATTTTACGTACTGCCAACAAATTATAAGGGATGAAATTAAGAAAATTGAAGGAGATGAAGAGTGGTATGATAGTAGGGCCTGATGAGATACCCATAAACATATGGAAGAGCCTGAGTGAAGAGGGTATTAGTCAGATAGCCAAGCTTTTTAATGCCATCCTTAAGTTTATCAAAATGCCGAACAAATGGAGATTTATTAAGGTAATTCATTTACAAAAGAACAAATGAGACATCAAAAGTTGTAACAACTATAGAAACATCAAATTACTTAGTCATGTCAAGTTATGAGAAAAGGTGATTGGGAAGAGAATGAGAAACGATGTTTCTATCTCATAAAACCAATTTAGCTTCATGTCGAGAAGGTCTACGACAGAAACTTTGCATCTCCTTAAAAGGTTAATGAAGTACTACAGAGAAGAATATCGTAACCTACACATGGTTTTTATTAATTTAGATAAGGCATATGGTAAAGTATCAAGGGAAATCATGTAAAGGTGTTTAGAAGTCAAAGGGGTTCCTATGACTTATATATATTATTAAGGATATGTATAAAGGTATAAAAACTAAAACAAAGAGGATAGGAGAAGATATAGAGTATTTTTCTATAGATATTGAGTTACATCAAGGGTCCTCTTTAAACCTCTTTTGTTTGTAGTAGTGATTGATGAGCTCACCAAGAATATCCAAGATGATGTGCCTCGGTGTATATTGTTTACTGATGATATTATTTTAGTGGAGGAGACAAATGAGGGGGCTAATGTTAAGCTTGAACATTAGAGGGACACATTAGAGTCAAAGGGCTTTAAATTGAGTATGACTAAGACTGAGTACATAGTGTATAACTTTTCGAGATATAGAGTGGTTATTGATGTAGAGGAAAATATTGGTTTATAAGTTATACCACAAAATGAGTGTTTTAAATATTTAGGATCTATTATACAAAGCAATGGAAGTATTGATGAAAGCATAGTTTACTGGATCAAATCATGATGACTTAAATGAAGAAGTTTATTAGGAGTTTTGAGTAATAAGAAGATACATTTCAAGGAAATTTTATTATTTAGCGATTAGGTCAGCCATGCTGTATGGAGCTAAGTGTTGGGCTATTAAACAAGTACATAGTTATAAGCTAATAGTGACAGAGATGAGGATGCTTCGTTGGATGTACAACCTTACTAAAAGAGATAAAATCATAAATGTGATGGTAAGAGACAAATTAAAGATAACTAATATTATTCACAAATTAAGAGAGATAAGACTTAGGTCGTTTTGACATATTAAGAGGAGACATCTAGACACTCCAACAAAAAGATGTAAGATGATCGTACTAAAAAATAGTAAGAGAAAAAAAGAGAGATTTAAGAAGCATTGAAGAGAGGTGATAAAGAAAGATACGACAATGTTAGAACTTATCAAAAAAATAACCCGCAATTATTATCATTATCATTATCATCATCATTATTAATCTTTTTCTTCTTCTTATTTTTATAATTTTTCCCTCTTTTTCTCTTTTTTAATGCAGTTCATTTAGAAATAACCTCTTTAGACTGTATATTACTGAACCTCCCAAGATCCTACATATCAACAAGATTTTTATTAGGCGGTGTTGTTATTATTGTATTGTCATCTTTAAGCAGGGTCGAAAATAGGTCAAGTCAAACATAAACTCAAGACCTTTTTTAAGCCTAAATTTATTTTTTTAAAATTCATAAACCTTACCGAGTTTGAATAAACAAAATTAAACTTGAGTTTAACCACGAGTTTAAGGTTAATAAAAAATGTTTCGACTCATATTTAAAATTAATATCAAATGTGTATTTAAAAAATTATTTAATTCAAATATAAATTCAATCAAAATTAAACCTGATTTTTGAAATTCATATTAAAATTATATTGAATTGAATCAAATTCAAAATTTTAATCTTAAAATTAAAAATAAAAATTTCAAAGCCCAAGATGAGTTGAGAATGCATAGGTAAAATATTTTCTTCAAAATTTAAAAATTTCTAATTGTTTTCTGAACCTAAAACTTCATATTATTTTTTTCGAAATTGTTAAAAGAATTAAACTTTATAATTGATCAAATAAGAACAGACAAATCAACCTTTTCGTTGATCCATCCATCCATCCATCCACTTGGTTGGTCCCGCTTTACAAACTCCACCAAAATTTCAAATGTTTCCGCCTCTGCTCAACAATCTTAACCCCAAAATGCCTCTACCTCTTTTAGAAAACCCCAATTTTACCCCTAAAAAAAGATCATTTACATCCCTCTAGAGTCTATAGCTGCAAAACCCTAACTCCCCGCGTCCCATTTACGCTTTAAAAAACGAATGTCGTCCTCTCTCACTGCAAATTCAAATTCCGGATCTATCCAGATTTTCTCTTTCTAGTTCAATCCCAAAAAGCTCACACACTTTCTCTCTCTATCTCTGTGCGGGAATGAGGAAGAGAGGAGCAAAGAGAAAGAGGACTGAGAAGGATAAAGATGAATCCGAGAAACCTTCTACTTCTTCACAGCCTGTGAAAGCCCCTACTCGTGCTAAACGGGTCAAGGCTTCCAAACCCGAACCCGAGCCCGAGCCCGAGTATTTCGAGGATAAACGGAACTTGGTAATCGCTTGCTGTTTTTTGCGTCGTTGACTTTGATTTTTTTTTTTTTGAGGTTTGAGTTTGTGAAGTTTCGATGTTCTTTTTAATGGAGATTTGTTTGAACTCTGTGTTGTGTAGGAGGATTTGTGGAAGGCAGCATTCCCTGTTGGGACGGAGGTTTTTTATTTTATTTTAAGCTTTTAGATACATGAATGTTAGTCTTCTATTTTTTTGTGATTTTTTGAATTTTTGTTGTGGCAGTGGGATCAATTAGACGCTGTTTATCAATTCAACTGGGACTTCACTAATCTAGAAGTGAGTTGCATGATTTATCAGTTGATTTTACTTTTATTCGTGGGGGTGTCTATTAATCTGATTGGGTAGTGGAAATGTGCGTATAATTATACAATTCTTGAATTCACTGGGCAGAATGCTTTCGAGGAAGGAGGTGTTCTGCACGGGAAGAAAGTTTATCTGTTTGGTTGTACAGAACGTAAGTTGCTTTTGTTTTATGGTTGTGGTTGTCGGTGTGTGTTGAATTCTTGGTGCTTACAATTCATGTAATGTTTTTGCAGCTCAATTGGTCCCTTTCAAGGGTGAAAACAAGTTAATATACATACCTGTGGTGGTTGCGGTAATTTGATGGATATTCTCTTGCAGTTATATTTTACATTTCATTTCATTAAGTTTAGGTTTCATTTTAACTTGGTCAATCATTCAGGACTTTTTTTTTTGTTTCTAGTGCTCACATTAAGCACAATTCACAATGCTACATTGATTCATGGTGCATATTGCATATGTTTTGCATCTGCTTGTTAAACATAGTTCCAAAAATGCTAGAGGTGAACGATTCTAAATGGGCAATTTTTTTTTTCGCAACAGATCTTTACACCCTCCCATCAGTAGAGATTGTCTGGTAGCAGTTGCTTCATATGTAGTTCAGGAAAAGAAATTACACAATAATAAAATGCCTTTGCTTTTTTTTTATTTTATTTTACAGGTTGACTCTCCTTTTCCACCATCTGATAAGATTGGAATCAACTCTGTTCAGAGGGAGGCTGAAGAGATAGTTCCGATGAAACAGATGAAAATGGATTGGATACCATATATTCCTCTGGAGAACAGGTTCCTAACTTCAGTCATATGTTAAAGTTTTCTGACTTCTTTCAGGTGTTGATTGTGCTTTGGATTATTTGTTAGTCATTCTGATATATTTAACCTTTCTACAGGGACAGCCAAGTTGACAGACTAAAGCATCAAATTTTTATTATTGGATGCACTCAGAGGAGGTACTGTTCTATCTTCCTTCCTAGCTATGATTTTTAAATTCTAATGTTACAGTTATTGTCTGCCAAATTGTCAATACTAACACTTTAAAAAGATAAAAGTTGTTGTAAGTTTTTAACTGGTGGATAACTGTTTATTGCTGATCTATAATTTTTCATATCTGTACATATCAATTTTTGGAAAAAGTGGCTTCTTTGGTGTTCATACTTTTATATCCTATTTTGAAAGATTAATCATGGGAAAATTTCAAGTAACTGTTGTTGTTGGACATAACTAACCCCAGAATATGGTTCTGCTTTATGATATATTATCACTACATTCATTAACATAAACAGTTCCAATTGCTTCATTTGTACATATCTTAATACATGTTCTTTGGAGGTAGCAATTTTGTCTTGTGCTGGGTCCTGTATAACAAGAAACTACTGAGACAATGTGAATTGAGTGGTGAAGATGATTGAAGCATTTGAAGGGTCATGGTTTTTTAATTTATAACTCTGTCAAACTTTTTAATGTGTATGTTCTGCAATTATCCTTGAAGCTCTTTCACACTCTCTTTGTGTACTTGTTTGGTGTTGTCTTTCAGTTTCTTTGGTTGTTATAACCATGACTTTTTAGTTGCTTCGCTGCTATTGTGCATCGTTCTCTGGTTCTTTTGACACATTACATTCTTTGGTTTGCAGAGCTGCTTTGAAGCATCTGAAGATAGATCGAGTTAAGAAATATGAGTACTGCCTGCCTTGTGAGTGCTAAAACAATTTTCAGATAACTGTGTTATTCGTTGTGAAATTTATGTATATATTTAATTCGAAAATTGATGGAAAAAGAGATGTGGGTCTTGCTTAAACTGTTTTCACAATAGGGAAAGTTGTGGTTCATAATTTTTCTTGTCCAGACAATTTTAGTTTCTCAGTTTTGTTCATGAAGATGTTTAATGTTACAACTCATTCAGTATTGTGGATGTGTTATATATTGTATCAATAGATGATATTGTGATGTTCTTTCTTTTTCACAGACTTCTATCAGCCTTTAAAGGAAGATGAGCTTCTGCAAAGCACTGAAGTCCAGATAATATTTCCAGCTGAGCCTAAGCCAGTGAGTATGCGTGCAAATAGAAAAGAACTTTTCGATACCAAAGTGTTTTCATGTGGATGGGTTTTTGTTGTCATTGGCATAGAAAGACTCTTGAACACTGATGTTTTCTATTTGGCAAATTTGGGTGGTTGAATAAGTACACTAAATGCTTCATATAACTGGCAAGAGGGTATAATTCTACAAAATTGACCTTTTAAATTTCTTGTTACTGCAGGTTTTTTGCGAATTTGATTGGGAATTGGACGAACTTGAGGTATGTGGGGTATATTCTGAATCTTCTTATCAACCAGGGTGGATGTGAATGCCATCTTTTAAAGCTTTTATTGTAATTTAGATTTTTTTTTACATGAATTAACCATCCAAGGCATGCAGAAGATAGCTGCACTTACCTTCCATCTATCATTAAAATCCCTGATTATATGTTATGTAGGAGTTCACTGATAAGCTGATCCAAGAGGAGGAGCTATCTGAAGATCAAAAGGATGCTTTTAAGGTGGTCTCTGTGATATGCTCAACTCTTATAGGCAGCTAAGCTGTCTAAAAGTGGAGTTAATAACTGGATCTGATCTCTTTTAATTTGTTAGGACTTTGTTAAAGAGAAAGTTCGAGAGGCAAAGAAAGCTAATCGAGAGGTACTCTACATTGATACATATCTGTTGCTCTTTTTTTTTTTTGCCCATTTGTGCTGTGTACACTGACTTTTTTCATACATAGGCAAGGGAAGCCAGAAAAAAGGCCTTGGAAGAAATGAGTGAGGACACCAAAAAAGCTTTTGAGAGTATGAAGTTTTACAAGTTTTATCCCATGCAAACGCCAGATACACCTGATGTATCAAATGTCAAGGTAAAACATTGAGATTGGTCAGTTGACAAGCATAATTTTGCATGAAAAGTATTTATATTTCTAAAGGAACTTAAATTATGTCCATGAATAATTTATGCCCCCTACAAATGTATTTTGAACTAATTTTTCAATGTCTATAATAGCGGTCACGAATTCTGTCCCGAGAGAACCTGTGGGTCATGATTATTTATTTATCATCATAATTAAGCAGCTAATAATCGGTTTGAGTTGCTTAATTTTCTGAAATTTGAACAAGTATTATGATGACCTAGTTAATAAGTTCTCATTTCATTTTTTTTATGAAACTGTTTAAGTCTAATATTATGTGGTCATCTTTGAATTTTCTCGATGCAAGCCGTACCTTATGCCATATAATCTCTTCACTGTGACCTTCAAAATTCTGGTCTACTGGCTTTTGTTCCTTGTATCTTCCGTTATAGTGTTTGTTCTTCACACTATAGAACATCATTTTAACTGATCAGTGTATTATATAATATGATTCAAAGCTTTTGAAAAGAACTCATTCCCATGAGAAATGCTGTGTTTCGATATTAGGTGGTAAAATGTTGAGGTTACTCCAGACTTGATGGTTAACGTTTTGGTTTATTCCGATAGGGTTTCAGTTATGGTTTTTCCCATATTTTCTGAATCTCTTAAATGCATTCTGTTGTAAATTTTTACATTACCCCTCAGCTTTTCACAAAGGTACCTTTTGTTATTTGAGAACTCCTTTGTTTGAAATTATGTAGAAAGACATGATACATCTTGAAATCTCAAAAGTCATTATTGTTTTTGGGCTATTCTTTTTTGTGGGTGGAAGTCCATTTTTAATCTTATTGAAATGGCCTTTTGTTTAAGTCTTTCATCTTTTTTCCCATAAAGGGCTTATTTGATCAAAATGTTCTTCTCTATGGTGTTTTTGATTTGTGCAGGCTCCATTCATAAACCGGTATTACGGGAAGGCTCACGAGGTTTTATGATTATTGTCCGACACTGCTTTGGTGCCGAATGAGTAAAATTTGAAGATCTGTTATGAAATTGGGAGCATGCCTCTGGTGCCCTCTCATATATAAACTTCATTTTTGCGTAGCTTTTGCAGCGGAAAGATGTACACTTGTAGCATCAAAATACCTAGATGAAGGAAGAAATCAAGATGCTCAGTTAACTATAAAAGAGGCGTTTGTAAGGTACATTTATCGAGTCTTTTATTTCCAATGTCTTTTTTATTGAGCTGCAAAGAGTTTCCTTCTTTTGAGGCTCAGAGTTTATCAGTTTTCCTCTCTTTTAACAATTACTTGCATGTCATTGTACGTCATTAGATCTGTAATGATGGGAAGTTCTGTTCCTGAGACATTTTGAATAATAGAGAAGTAGCTCGGACTACATCAAGAAAAAAGCTTTCCATCGTTTTATGAGGAGTGAGATATGATTGAGCAAGTCTATTAATATGGTTTTGTTGCCAATTTTGGTAGTATTGTTGGGTCATAATTCAAGGTTTGGTCATAGAATTACCATTATATACTTCATACTATGTAGTTATTCTTTACTTACCAGTTGAACAAAATTTTAAATGTAGTTAATACTTGTGAATGTGCTTAAATTGAGGCGTATCAAATTTAACTTAATTGCTTGGTAATTAAGAATGACAAATTAGTTTGATCCGGTCAGTTTGATTTAAAGTTAACGGGTTAAATTTGATTAGATAAAGTTTGAGTTAAGGATGATTTGATCGGTATAATTTGGAGTTATGTACTTAAATTTGTTTGAGTTTGAGTTTGAGTTTAGGTTTGACTTTTTTTAAATTTACGTCAATCATAAGATTGAGATTTGGATATTAATTGAGAGCTTTTGCAGTCCAAAAAACAAACCCTTACGAAGATCCTGTATCTGTATTGAATGGACTTGCTCATGAACATAATCACGTCGTGCACAACTAGTCCCACATCTTCACGTGTCAGAATTTTACAGCGAGTACATCAATTAAACTTCACTCGCTCTTGCACTTCACACTCACTACAAAGCGTAGGGACAAGAGACAGATGGACTCGTTTTTCTAGCGGGGGCACGGAATGGTTCATTCAATGCGTATCCACTCAACGGACTGATCTCACTTAACTTTTTAGAATGTACACACACATATATTATATTTTAATATAATACTATTTTGAAAATATGATAGAAAGAATTACATGATATGTAAAATATATTATTAGAAGATAAATAATAATTTTAAATTTGATAATCTTATTCAATTTTAAAAGAATTTTGATAAATTCAAAGACTAATATCAAGTGATTGTAGACAATAAGTCTTGGGTTTGAATATGTTAAAATAAATAAATTTGTTTCATGTTAAGATTTCAGTTTTTGTTAGATATTAAATACATTGAAAAAATTTGAAAAGATAAGATTTTGTTAATAATTAAAACTAGTTGAATTGTAAAAACTTTAGCTATTTAACTTTTTAGTTCAATATTTAATTTTTTAATTCGATTTATTTTAGTAACATTTGTTATTAAAAATTAATTCGATTAATAATTAACAAGTTAAATTTTATAAAATAATAATTTTTATAAATTAAATAAATAAATTAATTTTCATTGATTTATTTACTATTAAACTTGGATAAGGAATCTCTTCTAATACCAACTGAACTTCAGATTATTGAGGGATCTTTAAACACTACAGCTACTAAAAGGTAAATGTGTTTCAGCACAACCTGTTGTTTTCATTACAATAGTCCTTTGAAAGATCAAAGCGAAATTGAGATGCTAAATCTAAAATCTGCACCATCCATTTGAGATTAAATCTCATTCTCAAGAAAATGCCTAAACAAATTCCCAATTTAAATTTCCCAAACAGAAGTTCACGCGAGCTCTGGCTTATCATGATAGAAATATGAAACATCAATAGATAACATTGACACTTGGTGGAGTCTTCCCTTAAGCAGAAATCATCACAAGAACTATCTCATTAGAATAGTTGAGTTCAAAAGTAATTAATTATCATCCTAACAAATCTCCAAACGATAACCACCAGGCAAATGTTAATGTTAGAAGAAGGTAGATTGTGTTAAACACGGAGCATATTCTCAAACATTTCCATCAAAACTCCTCACTTTTCTTACACTTTCAGATGTAGCAAGGGAGAGCTTAATCAACTGTGTCTGTAGAACAACCAAGAAATATTAGGACAAACATATCTACATTAATAAATAGAAACGTTGGTTTTTGTTGAGACTTGTTATAATCAGCAGTATAGTAGGAAGAAGAGGTTTGGGGCAGATGGGTAATTTGGAGAGAGTGTAGGGATTTTAAAGAAAGATACGGTGCTGAGTTGGACAATTAATTAGAGAAGGGAATCAAAGAGGTTGTGTGGGGAGGGGTGAGTATGATTGCCATGAGTTAGTTATGAAAACTTTGTACTGGTGAGGTTGGCTAGCCCTTGAAGCCTAGCGTATCAATATACTGAATTTCTCTTCATTTCCTCTTCTTCTCTGTTCTTTGTTAATTGTTCACTACTTACTTCTCTTGTATTTTTGTTGATTACTGGATTGGGGCTAGTTAGAATTTTGGATCCTAACAGTGTCATTTTCTAATATAATCAATCATTTCACAAAAAAATGAACATATTGCAACGACTTCCTTTTTCAGATATACACTGAAGCAAAATTAAAGGTGAACTAGATAGACTTCAAGTTCAACCCGGCAAAGAAAATTGCAACTTTTGGTTTCTAATTCAATTTATGATATGCAGTTTGAGAAAGCTTCAAAAATATAAACAATATTATAAAGCAACTCACCTGAGTGGCTTTTCTCGGAAGAAATAAACCTTGGCGTAAGGGTAATCATCAAAGGGATTATAATAAACTTGGGTTTTATACAACTCCGCAAGCATCCATGGCCTTAAATGTTACATAATACATAACACCGCAGGAGTATGTAGAATATGCTTTGACAATGCGTTCAAGTTTCAAGTTTATACCCTACAAAAGAGAATTTAAATGGACGTATAACAATAGGTAAGGAAACAATTCAATTTTGCAAAATGAATTCATCCTGGCACCAATACTCTGTCGTAACCTGTTAAGTTATCAACATCTAAATGACCTATACCACCAATAAAAGGTGGGTGTCCACAAAACTCACTCACAGATCCCTAAAAACAAAACAAACAAACATTAAACATTTACCATTATAATCAGCTAAGAACATAATATTACTATTAGAAATTATTGATTAAATAAATAAACGAATAAGTTGTATCACTTTCATTGACCTGTTTGGCAAGACACCATCATTATTGTTAAAACCTCTCTCACCATCTTCGCTACTATCATCAAATACCATTGCTTGATGGACCTTGTCCTTTGTTTCATATAGGTTCTTGTTATCAGAAACTGTGAACTTATTGGACAACAATTCACCAATTATGCCTGTGGACAAGTCTTTTGATCTATCAATTTTGTTGCATTTTGAAACCATTATTAGAGAATAGTGAGTTCTCCTACCAAGAAACAAATTGATTATACTGTAACAAAAGATGACAATATAATAACAAGAACTAGTAACATTTAAAGAGAATCGTGCAATATACAAAAGGAAAATAAGATGAGTTCTAATAAATAAAGCATTAAACTACATGTGCAAATAGCTAGTAAACAATTTAAGAACGTTAAGAGAATAAGCAATATAAGCATATGAAACTGATTTAGTAAACAGAGACTCATTTGAGTGGCTTTTTCCTAAATTCAAGAACCTCAACCTTGTCCGGAAAGTAGAAGGCATCATAATGGACAAACTCCTCCTTCAAACCCACAAGAAGAGGAAGTTGACATTGTAGAAGAAGAAATTCAAGAACAAATACCTGTAAGCAAATTTTATTTTCGATTGTGCTGTACTTAGTTATTTATATGTTGAATGTTGAATTTAATGATTTTTGTTAATAAAATTTTAAAGTTGTTCGTAACTCAATAAAAGAGGTTGAGAATGTAGAGGAAGAAATTGGAAAGCAAGTCCTTGTAAACCATTTTTATTTACTAATTCTTGAATTGAGATTCTTTCTTCTCGTACAATTTCTTATGTGATTGTATCACCTAAGAAATTATACGACATACATTCACCTAAAAAATTGTAAGAGAAGAAGGAGAACTCTCAATCCAATAATTAATAAATAAAAATGACTTATAGGCATTTACTGTGGTGTATGTTATTTAAGGAGAGGTACCGTGGTGTATGTTATTTGCGGACGATATTGTCCTGGTGGATGAGACAAAGGAGGGGTTAAATGGC
>JANIJH010000223.1:66718977-66737269 GCA_024520975.1 Erythroxylum areolatum | reverse complement strand
AGACCCACACCTCTAACCACTAGGCTATAACTCAAGTGATAAGAGACGTGGGTCTTGCACCCAACAAAACCCTGAGGTCACAGGTTCGAGCGACGAGATCCGCGTAGACAACCTAATCAAATGGGACAAAACCTAAAAATGGTGCGGGCCCACCCAAACCAATATTGGAAGAGCAAAGAATATTAATCACATCTAATAAATCTACTTCAACGACAACGCGTCGATATCCAAACATCCATACCAATGTAAGATCTGAGTGGACTCCTAGAGTTCGGTAACTAACGGCGAACCCCTTCTAATGTTCTGTAAAAATCCACCACACCACTGTCCGTGGTAGTCCCTAATTAATCCTCCAGTAGTAGTAATGCTAGACTCTTGTTTAACTACTCCATCTGTATTTAATTTGACCCAATCTTCAATCGATTTGGTTCAACCAACTAAATTGTCCACAGACAAATCTTGTGTCTTAAACACGTAACTTTCCAGTTTCTACAACTCTTGCCTTGAGTATCCAATCAACGTAATCCATAACACAATTTTTGTTTTTTATGTAAAACTAAAAAATTTAATGCAAGTAGTTGAGATAACTTTATAATTAAACGGGAGTTTGTTCTTTTTTATTCTTTCATTCTTTATAAGTTTAAGCTAATTAAGAATATTTTTATTAAATAAATAAGAATCAAATTTAAGAAATTAGTAAATTAGTGATTTTTATTAGTTTCATTGAATTTCTTTAAGTATTGTGGAGCCTTACCATTAACTAGTATTGGAGATATTTAATAATACGCAGGACCATCCCTAGACAAGTATAGCCTGGACACTTGCTCATGTCCATCCTTATAAACAGTAAAATATGATAATTTTTGCTTTCATAAAAAATAAATGAAATAAAATAGAGTCACTTTTGATCTTATAAAGAACAACAAAAGGCACATATTTTACTCTTTTATTATTTATAGAGCCTAACAAAGGTAAAGATAGGGATCTATTTTTTACCTTATATAAGACCTATAAAATACTAGAAATAATCTTGATAATATGTAACTTTACTCTTAACTAATAGAGAGACTTTTTAAAAGACTCATATATGGAGAGAATAAATAAAAATAAAATAAAATATTAATTTCCTCAAAGATTATTAATATTATCAAGTGATTAACTATACTTATAAAAATAACAAGGCCGTAAGCAACAAGGCTAGGAAATTTCTTGAATACCCTAAACACAGTTAAAGTAAATAGGCGCGTGGACTTCATGTGCCAAATGGGAGAAAAGGAAAAGACGAAATCCACTAGCATCCAGGCGTTTGCTAACGTGGGAAACGGGTCAGACGATGGGGATATGTTATAATAAAGAAACCCAACGTCAGGATCTGATCGATGACATCGGAGAGTTGCTGAGGCACCACGCGGCACATCGCTTTCCGAACTTGTGAACTAGTGAGTATTCAATACTAATGTCTCGGGCTCAGCTGTGGAGCACATTGGGTAAGTGCCAGTCTGGGCCACCATCACCGTCCCATCAAGCTGGCCTTCAAGTTTTGTCCACAAGTTTTTGCTGCTAACGTCAAAAATCTCCTCTTTTTTTAAAAGTTTTATCCATAAGTTTTTGTTGCATTTCTCTTTTATTATGGCATCTGAATGCGAAATTATTAAAAATGCTTCCTATTATATTAAAATAAGGTTGTATATTACTATATTTTTTCAGATCCTACTTTATTACGAGATTTTAGATTGAGTGTGATAATAATAATAATGATAATGATATATTAAACTCCTTTTTAATTTAGGTTTGGCCAGTCTAAACTCAATAAACCAAGCTCGAATTGATCCATTTTTTAATTCGATTTTTTCAACTCGGTTAGGTCTTGGGATGTCCGAGTTTAGTAACCTAAACAGCTTTTTCTTTCTTAATAATTCGAGTCCAATCTAATTTATTGCTATTAGTAATAATAATTGATTATTGGTAATTTGACCTTAATATGAAATTAACGGGCCAAGCTCAGATTAATATACTATCGGGCTGGATATTAGTCCGAGTCTTATATTTTGAAATGCGTAAATAAAATGAAATTATTTTTGGATAAAATTGTTGGATAATAATATATAATACTCGTCGCTTTGCGGGATCTAGAAAAGGTTATAATAAACGTAACTTTTTATTTATATTTTTTAAGAAAAAGAAAAACATCTCAAGGTACTATAATTAGTTCACCAATGAGATTTTGTTAAGTTTTTTTCTATTACAAGAGAGGAAAGACAAAACAAATCACCATTTACGACCTTCTAATGCAGAGTTCTGCAATATAGCGCTCTTTTCATATCTTGGTGTATAAAATTCATAATAGTAAACAAAAACTCTTAGAGAATATGTATTCTTGGACTTGATAAAATGACTTAAGCAGCCAGTCTATGGGCACATTGGCTACTCAATACAAACATGCTCAACTCATAAATTCATGGGTCAGACCAGGATGAACCAGCCACGAGGCACTTGACCCCTAAGCTTAGGGACACTTACAAGATCGCATATGATAATTTTGCATACAAACACGACAACGTTCGAAGGAAACCACATGGTGGAATAGTGGTGCATACTGTAATTATTATTATTATAAGTAATGTTATAAATAATACACTAAACGTTATCAAATGATAGTTTGTAGATCAAACGATATAGTTATGTAATTAATTCTATATTTACTTTTTGTTTTACTTTCAAATAATAGTATTAAGTATTATAAAATTAAGAATTTGTATATATATATATATATATATATATACACACACAAAGAAAATCTCATAATTAACGCTAATAAATATTGATTATCATCAATATTATAAATATGAAAATATTAATTTTCAAAAATATTTTTTTGACTGGTAATAATTACCTATGATTAAAAAATAGACTAGTTCAACTAATTTAGTCGTAAAAATTTTAAACCAATTAATTTTTATATTTAATTTTTAAATTTTTTAGATCAATTTATTTTGTTATTAAAAATTGATCAACTTATTAATTAATAGGTCAATTTTGATAAATGTATCGATTTTTATAAATTAAGATAAATAAATTAAATTTTATTTAAAAATTTATCTTTTCAATTAAACTTTAAATTAAGTACATCTTTTTTAATTATATTTAAATTTTTTTAATTTTATTCAAAATTTATCTAATTTTATAATAATCTAATTTCCGATTTACCCGTCTCTTGTCTTATTATTTAACCTTATGACCATTTCTTAAAGCATTGACATTACCATAACATCTCCTCGTGATCATCATGTAATGATAGTTACTTATATATGCACAGCATGTAACGATCGGATCATATCACTTGTCCTGTTATTATAGAGATGAGCTAGCAAGTGAACAAAACAGAAGATAAGAAAAATGTACGACCTGACTATTAGTCAAAGCATTAGACCACTTTTTAGGTAATTAACGAATAATGACAGAAATAGACACATATATTTTAATTAATACACCAAATAATCAAAAGATTGAGACCACGATTAGTATAAACCAGGTTGTAAGATGCTCGAACTTTTAGGGTTTTATCTAATATGTCAAAGCACGAAATCTCCTTCATTGTCCCACAAAAACAGGATCGTTGACCATAAGGTTAACCCAATTATAGACTTTCACAAATATTTACCTGACAAAACATATGTTCCTTTCTGATCTGCCACCCTCCTCCAAGCTCTCTGTTGGTTCAATCTGTCTCAGACCTCCATCTCTATGTTTTCCGATGCCCGACGGCAACTGGGGTTTCTTGATTCATCCCATTCCTTCAATGGATGAGTCGACTCTTCGAAACAGCTGTGCCTCCTCCGAAGAATCACAGGAAACACCTGTAAGAAGGAATGAACAGCAGGAAAAAGGTTCGTCCCTACCGCCACCGCCACCAACGCCAACAAGCCAACCTTTATCTCTCGTCCATCCATCCCAGAAAAAGAAACACAGAACCAAAGTGTTTCGTGTCTTTCGCTCAGTTTTCCGATCACTCCCCATCATCACACCGGCATGCAAAATGCCCGTTCTCAACGGAGGCTTACTGGATAGTAGTGTGTTAGCCACTCGGGTCACCGGAACTTTGTTCGGTTATCGTAAGGGTAGGGTAAGCTTGTCTCTGCAAGAGAACCCTAGATGCTTCCCTTCCGTGGTTGTTGAGCTCGCCATGCAAACCAACGTACTGCAGAAGGAAATGGGAGCTGGGATGGTGAGAATTGCCCTAGAATGTGAAAAGCGAGGTGACAAAGACAAAACTAGGGTTTTAGAAGAACCACTGTGGACCATGTATTGCAACGGAAAGAAGGTTGGTTACGCAGTTAAAAGAGAGGCCACGGCGGAGGATTTGAACGTTATGGAGCTTCTCAAGGCGGTTTCAATGGGGGCTGGTGTTCTTCCGGGAAGTTCTCAGACCGAGGGACAAGACACGGAGCTTGCCTACATTAGGGCTCATTTTGAGCACGTCGTTGGCTCTAAGGACTCTGAAACATTCTACATGATTAGTCCTGACGGTGATAGTGGACCTGAGCTCAGTATTTTCATGGTCAGGATATGACGGTGATCGGACGTGAAAGGTTAAACATAGAGAATGTAGATTTAGTCGAAGAGACGGTGGAGACTCCGACGAGTTAGGAACACCCAACAGGGGACTAGAGAGGCAGAGGCCTTTGTTTAATTAATCACTTCATTGCGGTAAATGGTATTTTATATCGCTTATACTATTTTTGTACGAGTGATTAATTATACCTTGTCTTTTTTCTTATATCGTAATAAAAGGGTTGATTAATCAATGTTTTAGTTGATTTGCATTTGTCGGTAATGTAATAAAATTTAAAATGAGCAAATAAGTCTTTAAAATTTTCTTTTCTTTTCATGCCTTCATCTCATTTTATATCACTACTTATAATGTATAATATAATGTTTCAAACGGATATGCTGCTCATAAATAAAAACAATGTATTCATTAAGTATTTTGAGCATGATCATTATTATTTTTCAATTATTGAATATAGAATCAAAACTTGGGTTAATCATTTTTAAAATCACAAAAGGTTCATTGCACCATTGCTTAAAATTGACCACTTTTGGTTAGATTAAAATGATTTAAGAGATTATGAAACAAAGAAAGAGTTCTTTATAATTTAAAAGAAGAGAATTAAAATTGATTCTGAGTTTATCGGTCAATTAATGTATTTTATTTATCTAGTGTTAAGCATAAAAACAATATTAACTAACCAATATGTTTGAAATTGTATTTTCAAATTAATTTTTGATGATGGTAGTCATGGAAGGATCCACATTGAGGGCAAGTGACGACAATTGCCTCTACTGCTTCCAAAAATTTTTACGAGTAATAAATATAACGAACATAATGAACATCGACATGAAATTCATTATGGATAACAATGAGTTAACTTATAAATTAACTCTACCAAATTTTTTTAAAATAAAAGTATAAAAAGTTTTTTTAATTAGGTCTGGGCCTTAACTGCTCAAATTTAGACCTACCAAAACTTATCATTTTTGTTAGAATAATCTCAAGTCAGTCGGAGCTTAAACCTGACTCATGAATCGACCTATTGAAAATTACTCGTACAAAAATAATATAAGCGATAATTGAGTCTTAGGTCGGTCTAAGCTTGAACTTGGCTCATGAATCAACCTATTGAAAATTATAATTATTAAAAATTACTCTTTTGTACGAGTGATTAATTATACCTTGTTATTTTTCTTATATCATAATAAAAGGGTTGATTAATCAATGTTTTAGTTGATTTGCATTTGTTAGTAATGCAATAAAATTTTCTTACAATAATTAAGTTTCCGGTTGGTCTGAACTTGGATTTAGCTTATGAATCGATTTATGAAAAACACTTGAATTTAGATCTTGAATCAGCGTATTATCATCCTTAAAAGGTACTAAAGGCAATTTGATCATGAAAAGGAAAAAAAAGGTGACCCCAATAGAATACATTAGCATCTAGATGATCTATGTTGCTTTTAGACAAATTTTAAGTACATAACGTGACTTAAAGTATCTTTTATACGAAAGTTGACATTATATATCAATAAAAAGTTTCAAATTTATTATTATTATTATGTATATATCTTTGGTATATTGTATAATTAAATCTTATTATTTAATATTGTGTTATGTGATGATAAGTACGAAGAACCTAAATATAATACCATATAAGTATGATATTATTGTTAATTACATATGTTAATTAATCAAAAAAAATTCTTATTTATTTATGTATTTCTTATCTGACAACTAATTTTAAGTGAGGAAATTTAGGCAATATTTAGTTCGACGTAAGATTTTTAATAGAATATAATGATATAGAATGATTTATAATATAATATAATATAAATGGACACAATATTAAAAAAATGTTATTCGAGAGGATGAAACAGCTCATAATGTAATATAGTGAAATGTTACTTGAAAGATGGATGGAATATAATGCAATGTATATATAATAATAATCAATGACTATTCTACTCTTGATATAAATAATGAGATGTATTATCTATTTCTTGTTATATTAAGGTTAAGGGTATAATTGACATTATAAAAAATTATTAAGAGTATATTAGATAATATATATTTATCATTTGACAATTTACTATAACAAAGTTATTTTTGGCTATCAAAAAATCGTAACTAAAGGTACAAAAATAGTTACTAATAAGAATTGGAGACGATTTAGTTTTATCGCCCAAAATGTCGGCAAATCCCTATGGCTAAAATTTATGGCGATGTTTTATGCTAATTGTCACTATAATTTTTTTCACACTTTATTTTCGTAGCAAAAAAATTACTAGCAATGCTTTGAGGAATCATCCCCACTACATTTAGCTATGCTTATTTTTCGTAGCTAAAAACTGTTAACTATGTTTTAAAAAACGGAGTCAAAAGTTTGGAGTATTTTTTGCTACGTTTTATAAAATATAGTTAAATTTTTAATCTACTTTTTAACTAAATATTATACCATGCTTTAATGAATTATTTGTTACATTTTAAATCCATATTGTTGTATATAATGTTTAAATATATTTTTATTGTTAATCTATTATTAAAAATATACAAAAATAATTAATAATTTTAAAGCATTGAATATCACAATCAAGTGTTAGCAATATGTTAAACAGAAGTATATATATCTCTAAGAAATTATTTGTTTGTGTGGATAAATTAAAGCAATATGTTAAATAGAAGTATATATCTATATGAAATTAATTATATGTCTGTGTAGATAAATTAAAGTATCATTTCAAAGTCTCTAATTGTTGTAAACGATACCGTTTTATTGTACTAAGTAGAGTAAGGCCATAATATTTCTATATTTGAATACATAGCAAGTAATCATCATGCCCATTTTTTGGCAAGCCTAACTTTGAGTCCATGCTTCATGTGTAGAATAATGGAAAGACTATGGATTATAACTTGCTCTTCAACGACTCCAGCGTGGTAGTTGTGGAGAATGGAGACTGCAGCTGCCTTCATTTGAATGAAAGCCATTTCCTTTCCGATACAAGTTCTTGGTCCTGCATTGAAAGCTAAGAACTTGTAGGATGGCTCGAGTTTAATACCTCCTTGCTCCGTAATCCATCTTTCAGGCTTAAATTATAAGCAGTCATCTCCCACATTGAACCCATCCTTCCCATTGCGTAAGTATTGATCAGAATCTTCATTTTTGGATAGACACGGTGACCACTGGGAAGAATGTCATCTCTAAGTGGAGACTTGTGTTCAAAGGGTATTGGAGGGTACAGCCTCAGTGATTCGCATAATGCTCCATGCAAATAAACCTTGTTTCTCAGTTCTTTTATGTCAAATAGTCGCACTTTGTAGTCAAGATTTACATCTGCAGGTAGAGTTCCTTCCAGCTCCTCCTTGATCTCTGCCTCAACTTCAGGGTTTTTTGAGAGAAGCCAGAAAAACCACTTCAGAGCTGTTGCTGGCGTATCTCTTCCAGCAATCAGGAAGGCTAAGATAGCGTCTCTCAGGAATTTATCGTCAGGTTCCTTATTTCCTGGTGCTGCCAAATCCTTCAACGGTCTCTTAACACTTCATGTATGAGGTTAACAAGTCAGTACTTTGTGCAAAACTTTGCTTTTGTATCTTCACCATTAACCGATGAATAAGAAAGGAAGAGAGGAACAAAATATCTTTTTCATATATTGCTACTGAAACTCACTGTACAAAGTGTATATATATACATGCACCTAACGAATTCTGTTGTTAATTATGTACAGAGGTGTTGCGTGGGTACGCAGATTGGCTAGTGCTACGTATAGAATTTGTTAGAAAGGGAATAATCTGTTGTGGTGTAAAATAAGGAACACTTGATATTTACGGACTACGAACATCCCGTCCTCAAGTTGGGAAGTCGACGAGACCCAACTTGGCACTGGCTAGGCGAATGGTTTCTACAGAGAGAGCCTTGGTAAAACTGTCGGCCAATTGGTGTTTTGAAAGAATGTGTGCAGTTAAGGTGAAGCCTTCTTTAAAAGCATTGCGTACAAGATGACAGTCGATTTCTAGATGTTTTGTACGCTCGTGAAAGACGGGATTTTTAGATATATGAATTGCTGCTTTGTTGTCAAAATGCAAAGTAAACGAAGATGTAGACGTAACCTGTAAATCCTGTAACAAATAGGAAATCCACCGGAATTCAGAAACTGTGCTAGACATGCTTCTGTACTCAGCTTCGACGGACGAACGACTAACGGTGGACTATTTTTTAGTCTTCCAGGAAACCAGTGATCGGCCCAAGAAGATATAGTAGCTAGTTAGAGATTTGCGAGAGAATAGACACCCAGTCTAGTCAGAACTAGAACAAGCTTGAAGGGAAATATGATCTTGGACAGGATAAAAAAGACGACGATGTCGTGTGCCTTTAGTGTATCGTAAAACATGGATGAGTACGTCCCAATGTGGTTGCCTTGGTGCAGTGTTAAATTAACTGAGATATTGAATCGCGAAAGATAAATCAGGACGAGTAAAACTCAGATAAAGCACCTGACCCACCAACCATCGATATTTGTTAGGAGATGGTTAAATAGCCCCTTCGTCACATGACAACCTCGTCCCTAGTGGGATTGGGGTCGTGGCGGGTTGTAGATCCTCCAAACCAACATCACATAAAATATCAGAAATGTACTTAGACTGAGATAAGTAAAGACCATTAGTAGAACGAGCAACCTTAACACCCGCAAAAAAGTTCACGTATTCGAAGTCTTTAATAGTGAATTTAATGTCCAGATATGCTTTAACATCAACTATTTCAGATTTATCAGAACCCAAGACTAGCAGATCATCCACATAGATAATAATTGCGAGGAAGGATGAACCGATACCTTTGGTAAATAGACAGTAATCGGATGTGGCCTAAACAAACCCATAGTCGATAAGAGATTGAGAGAGAGCTTTGTTCCATTGTCTGCCAGCTTGTTTTAGGCCATAGGTAGATTTCCGCATACGACAGACTTGGCCATGCTGGAGTTTATCATAACCCTGAGGAGGTCGGAGATAGATTTCTTCATCGACGCAACCATGCAAAAAAGCGTTGTTAACGTCAATATGATGGAGTGGCCAATAATTGGCAGCAGTGATGACAAAAAATAATCTAATCGTTGTAACTTTGGCGACTGATGAAAACACATCAAAATAATCAATGCCGGTGCGTTGGTTGAAGCCCTTAACAACAAGTCGTGCTTTCTGCGGTTTCACTGAGCCATCTAGGTTGCGCTTAATTTTGTATACCCATTTAGTATCTAATGGGCGTTTCCCTTGCGGTAGATTGGAGGCTACCCAAGTTTCATTGGCCTCCAAAGCTGCTAATTCTGCTTGCATTGGACCAACCCATAATAGGTCATTTCGAGCTGCTTCATATGACAGTGGTTCATGGTCACTAGAAACATTGGCCATAAACGACAGGTAAGTGGAAGAAAAAACGGGAAAGGAAGGAGAGGGAATGTCGAGCTTACCCGAGGAGAGTGACGAGTCATTGGTAGCGATAGTCGAAGCGTCAGTGGTGGCTAAGGAGACATAGTGTTCGAAGTATTTGGGTCCGGTGCATATACGTGTGCTAGTGCGTGGGAGAATTGAAGAAGAAGAAGAAGAAGGTAAAGCAGGAGGGTGGCTGGGGATTAAGATTGTATCAGGTAGGTTAATGTTAGGAGTTGGATCAGGTGTGGGTAAAATGGGTGAAGTGGTAGTGGGCTTTGTAGGATTAAGGTTGTTAGGCGTTGTAGAGGTAGGAAAAATGGGCTGAGGAGAAAAAGAGGTTGATATGTGGGCTGATTTGGGTGTGTGGCCTGAGGTGGAGTAGGTGTGTTTTGGTAAGGAAATAGATGTTCACGAAATGTGACATCTATAGAGAAAATGGTTTTTTTGGAAGTCAACTCAAATAATTTGTATCCCTTTTGATCAAACACGTAGCCAATGAAGATACATTTTGATGCACGTGGTTCAAGTTTGTCTTTGAAAGGTTTGATGTTTGTTGAAAAACAAAGGCATCCAAATGTGCATAAATGGTCATAAGTTGGTTTTTTTAGTAGAGTTTCTCAAATTGAGTCATCCAGGTGAGTATTTTAGTGGGTAAGCGATTGATTAAAAAAGTGGCCATTAGGAGAGCTTCCCCCCAAAACATCGTAGGTAGCTTGGCTTGGAAAATGAGCGCTCGGGTAATTTGTAAAAGATGTTTGTGCTTGCGTTCCACAACACCATTTTGTTGTGGTGTGTAAACACATAATTTTTGGTGAATGATGCATTTATGATAAAACAAATTTTGGCAAGATTGGTTTGTGAATTCGGTGCCATTATCGGTTCGTATGCATAAAGGTTTTAATGAGAACTGGGTCTCAATCATGTTGAAAAAAATTGTGAGTACTTCGTATACATGGGCCTTACTATTGAGTAAGTAAGTCCATGTAGCACGTGAAGTCCATGTAGCACGTGAAAATTCATCAACGATGGTAAGGAAAAATCTTGAGCCATCGATGTTTGGAGTATTGTATGGGCCCCAAACATCGATATGTAGTAGTTCAAATGGTTTGGTAGCGATGATTTTGTGTCTTGAAAAAGGTTGTCTTTCTTGTTTGGCAAGAGGGCAAATGTCATAACAAAAATTAGTAGGAGTTTTTGAAATAGAAATTGGTACGTGCAAAAGTTTACTTGAAGATATGTGCCCCAATCAATGATGCCAAAAAGAATAATCATCGGATACAAAATTAACAAATGATTGATTTACATAAAACTTGAGAGATGGGCCTTTTAAACCAGTTGTAAAATTTTGGGTAGTAAGACGGTAATTACCTCCTTCTGCTTCGACTATCGCCATAATATCGTCACTTCATGGGTCCTGTAAAAAAACTTTGTTGTCAGCAAAAATGGCTATCAAGTTATTTTCAGTGGCAAGTTTATGAGCAGGCATCAAGTTGTGGTTAAAATTCGGTACACATAAGGCATTGGAAAGAGTCAGTGTTGGGTGCAAAGTTATTTTCCCAACAGCAGTAACGTTTCTATAGGAACCATCGGGTAGAATTACTGGTTTGATGTGTCCCGTTGTGAGATGTTCTGATAAGCTAGGTTTTGAGCACATATGCATAGAGGCCCCCGAATCTACTATCCATGAATCACTGTCATATTTGTCACTACTGCAAAATGAACCGTTAGGCGTGTGGGAGTTACCTGCACAGTTGTTGTAAGCAACATGATGTGCTTTAATGACTTGCTTACCTTTGATGATTTGCATAAATTCCTGCACTTGTTTTGCGAGTGTGGCAACATCCATGTGATTCTCCTGCATTTCTTGTCCTTCACTAATTGGATTGTCTAGGACTGTTGCTCCTACAAATATAACCTTTCCCTTTTTGCGTTGAAGTTTTTTATACCATTCCGGTATCCCGTGCAGCTTAAAACATATTTCCCTGAGATGTCCTGTTTCGTGACAGTAGTTGTATACCTTGTCGTCTTTTTTAACAAAAACTCTTTTGTTTCCACCATCTTTACTTCAATACTATCGTTTATCAGTTGCTGAACTACTGTGCACAGTAGGAGTTGCTAATAGAGCAATATTCATGTTACTCACACCTTTTGACATATTTTTAATATTCCTCTATTTTTCAATAGTAACGATCATGGAGAATGCTTTACTAACAGATGGTAATGGTTCCAACAACATAATTTGAGTGACTATAGTGGAAAATTCTTCCCTCAAACCCATCATAAAATCCATCAATTTATTTGCATCTGCTACTTCCCTATTGTGATCCGCAACATCACACACACATCTCTTCATGGGCATTAAACTATCCACATCATTACATAACATTTTTAATTTTGAAAAATACTGTGTTACGGTATCATTACCTTGCCGCAGGTTGTTGAGTTCCTGTGTTAACTGGTACAGGTGAGGACCACTGCTCTCACCATATCGACTTCGTAGCTCCTCCCATAGATCTTGTGCAGTGGTTACCACCATGAAGGAATCGCGAATCTCTTTGATTGTAGCATTTAAAAGCCAAACAATGATCATGTTGTTAGCAGTGATCCATTTCTTCATCAGAGCGATGTTTCCTTCTTGTTTTTTTGTGTCTCCGGTCACAAATCTCAACTCGTTCTTGGCTTTAAGAGAGATGGTCATCGATCTGCTCCAACTTAGATAGTTGTTTCTGTCAAGGGCATTTGTCACCATGACTGTTCCTGGACTATCGGCAGGGGAGAGGATAAGATCGTCTGGTTGATCCTGGTATTCATCACTAGTTTGATTGTCATCTTCCATGGCTGATTAAAGCTTTTTTATTTAGAAAGTAGGTGTTTGTAAGGATATGGATCGTTTTGCTCTAATACCATGCAAAACTTTGCTTTTGTATCTTCACCGTTGACTGATGAATAAGAAAAGAAGAGAGGAGCAAAATATCTTTTTCATATATTGCTACTGAAACTCACTGTACAAATTGTATATATATGCATGCAACTAACGAATTCTGTTGTTAATTATGTACAGAGGTGTTGCGTGGGTACGCCAGTTGGCTAATGCTACGTACAGAGTTTGTTAGAAAGGGAATAATCTGTTGTGGTGTAAAATAGGGAACACTTGATGTTTATGGACTACCAACACTTTGTCCATCTTCTTCTGTTACCAGTTTAGTACCACGTCTGAGTTGTTCCTTCTTTGCTGATATGATGGCCTGGTCAAGAGTTGATATGACTGTTTGACCCATTTCAGTTTATTAACTTAATGAAAAAGTTATTATAAATGTTTAGTTATTAACTGGTTAAGTTGATTGGTTCATCCCAACCAACTAATTTTACATTAGCTGCAGCGTTTATACAATAGCTAATTCATGTTTCCTGTAATGCTCCGTGTTTGACGCTTCCAGTGGGGTTTTGTTGTTGCCTTAGGAATCACATGTTGACTTACTTAAGCAGAGTTGAAACACGTGAATATAGTAGTTGATGCAGAAATGTCATTGCCTTAGCTTTTATTAGATGTTTGTTTATTATGTAATAATATTTAAAAATATTTATAATTAATAATTAATTTGGTTGATTTTTATATCAATAAATAAAATTTTTAAAATTTTATAATATTTATATCTTATTACTTATATCAAAAGGTACAAACAATTTTTAATATTTAATGATAATTCATTTAATTAATAATATAATAAAAATTAATAAAATGCTTAAATTACTATCACGTTAAACTAATGAATGTTCTTTATAAAGGTTAAAAGTACGTCCTATTTTACTTCATTTTGTTCTTTATAAAAATTAAAAATGAGTCATATTTTACGACTTGTAGGTGCAAAATGAAGATTTTTCATGCATTTATTTTCTAACAATTATAAATCATAAACAAAAATATATTAAATTTTGACTAGATTAAAAATTTTATTTAATTATAATTTATTAAATCATTCAATAATTTATTATTCTTTACTAAAAATATCAAACAAAATACTAAGATATATGATATTTATATCTTTATAATTTTTTAAAGCCATGTTCTCGTAAATTATTTATGCATAAATAGCTAATATTAAACAACTATTTTTACCAAACATTTCTAACAAACAACTAATACAATCTATTAGTCAAATCAACTGATAGAATCAACTATCAGTTAACAGTCAATAGAATCAACTAATAATTAATGCAATAGCTAAAATAAGATTTGGTGGTTTTCCAATCTTCTTTGAGTTTCTTCTCTTCTCCAATACCTAGACATCTTTGAAACTTCTAGATGGTCTTGGGAAAAACATGTTGATATAGTATTGCTTCTTCGGCGCTGTCCAAAGCCTTGGACAAATGAACTTCAGGAAAATCAACGGAGAGACATCCAGCTTCATAGCCCATAAACGTCCTGCACAGTGAATCGAACGTAAACCTTTGAAGCAAATCTTGCAAGTCCACCACTCGTTGTTCTTCGGCCACACGGTTCAGGATTGGAATCAACCCTTAGCATATATACATCATCCATTATTGAATGGATGCTTGAGCCCAATAGGAAGCATGTTCAAACTTCATGAAAAGCCTGGAGCACCTTCCCTTGAAATCAGCTCCTTCTCAGCACGATGCTCCATAACTTCTAATGAGTGGAACTTCATCGTTTCACCATCATGCTCTAATGTCAACTCGTCTTTTCGAGCATCGCCCTTCTCACACTAGAATGGTCTTTGTAAAAGTAACAACAATGATTGTGGAGACTCAACATCCTGCTTGTCACCTTTGATCTTCAGCTTGCTTGCCCACAGCTAGTTCAACTCATATGTGATTGGTGGCTTTTCTGCTTCTTATTTCTGTTTTTATTATTCTTCTTCTTTTACCTGTTGACAACTAGGAAAAGAAAACGAAATTTAGTTAGCGATAATATGAACTTCATCACTTACCTTAGGATGTTGTACATTCTCCATCTTTTCTCGAACTGTATCCACTTCCTCTCCTAACTCCTCTTGCTCTTCCTTTATTGCTTTTGGGTTCTCAAAATGATCTCTACTCTCAGAAGGAATGCACAACTCTTCCGCATCACTCTCCTGTTGGCTAAGAACTCTTGCAGACACTTGAGCTTCTATTATCTCCGTTAAATGGCTCAATTGATCTTCCAAAGTCTTTAACCTACTCCTCGTTACATGCTGGAATTGAAGAGTGCTCATCGTCAAACTCATTACGATCTCCTCCAAAGACATCTTGTTAGCTTGTGATGGTGGTGAAGGCTCTGGTTGGAACTTGGAAGTAAGACTGCTCTTCATAGTAGCTCTGTAGAGAAGTGAATCTGTACTATGTATCCTGCAAAAAGGAACATGTACAAAAAGAATAGCTTAAAAATGAACAAACTTCACATATCTTAGCTTGTTGGTTGTCTCTCGATACTTGCGCAGCTAAGGGTGTGAAATTTGCCACTCGATGGTCAAATTTGAAAGTAACAACAAATGGAAACTCATTATCATAATAAGGATTATATGAAAAATCAGAATAAAAAACATACTAATAGTGATCCATGCCGCTAAAAGATCGAAAAATAAGAAAAAGATATGAAACTAAAACAAACAGAAGACAAGGTAACCAAGAGCAATGAAACTAAAAATAAAAACAAAAACAAAAACAAAAACATCATTAGAAAAATCGTTAAGAAATTCCCTGACAACGGCACCAAAATTTGGTACTACTATCACCTGCAACCAACTTTAAAAAAAAACCAACTTCTGTTAATACAACTTAATGTAGTAGTAAAAAATGGATATCGTTCCCATGAGAAATTTTTAACGGCAAAGATTATACGAGTTCAAAACTAAAGTAACGAAGAGGGGGGTTTTTAATTCACGAAATTTAGAAAAAGTGACAAAAATCGAAAATCAACTAAAATAATTAGATCTAAAAATTTAATAGAAAAATCTTAGTTTCGGGTCACCAATGTTATCACACTAAAATAGATCTTTGATATAAAATTCAGTTCATTAATAAACATTCATTGGGGGATGTTTTCTCTTAAATGTAAATGATTAGAAACATGTATTCTAAACATTCTTATTAATCAACAACCTAGATACGATTGTAGGTTCAATCAAATAATAGTGTTAAGAACCAAGAAACTAATAAACAAGATAACACATGTACAACATGCATTTAATCAAGATAAATATCTTCTTAGAATGTCCAACTCTAATGTAAAGAAGGTAATCCAAATTGCTACTCGTGATTAACAAAACTGAACTTTATATTTCATTAATCTAGCTATTAAACGAATCAATTCCTAGTTGTGTACCTAGAAATCAATCAATTCAATTAGAAAAGTAGCTCGGAAGATATTCAATGTTCATCATCAAAACAAACTTTATTGAAATATCTCACACATAATAGATGATAACATGGTTTCCCTCAATCAAGAAAAGGAGTTTAGCTACTCATAATGAAAGTAGAAATCAAAGAAATAACAAAATACATAGTCTCCATCCCTGATCTTTTCCTAAAAAATACGAAAATCCTTAAAAGAAAAACGCAGAAACATAAACTGAACTGAACTCAAAGAAAAATACTGCAGAAAATTCTAAAACTATGCTAATCTAAAGTTGTCGAGAAAACCAGAAGAAGAAAGTGCAGAAAATACGTAAAATACTCCTAAGGGTCTACAAAAACCAGAAGAAGAATGTTGGAAACGTAAAACTACTCCTAATGAAAAATCTGCAAAAACACTATTCTAAAACCAAAGCTACGTGAACAGTAACAATGTCCTCTTTTATGCTTTTTGATCCCTCTTCTCTCCTCCTTCTCATGATCTTCAGTAGATAATTCTTATACTCACTTCAAGTTGTAGATCTCCATTGATAAGATAACAATCTGGTCTTCAAAGAATATGAAAATCTCGGATTTGAATTTGAAAACATATATGCAGATTATTTTTGTCCTTGCACGTGCCCACACTTAATCACTGAATTTGCTGTCAATTTGAATTTTTCGGATTTTCTTTGTTTGGTTTACATCTTTTTGATTCAATTCCATCCCTAAAGTGTTGAAAATCACCTAAGAATGATTAAGAGATAATTCCATTAATTTGAGATAATATTTTTCACATATTAAAGAAAATTAAATAAAAAATAAGCACAAAATGACAATTTAACAAATTAAGATAGATTCTAGATTGTAAATCGGCTCTCGATGAGAGAATCAAGTGTTTCAAGGATGAGAGATTGTATAAGAGGTAAGTATCACAGTTCTGCATCATAATAGAGAGAAGATGTGGAAGCTTTAATAAATTTATGAAAGTGGTTACTAATAAACTTATTAACTAATTATTTTTTAGCTTGTAATTCTATATATATCTTTTGGCAAGCCTAACTTTGAGTTCACATGTGTAATATAATGGAAAGAGTAGGACTGATAACTTGCTCTTCAACGACACTAACATGGTAATTGTGGACGATGGCGGCTGCAGCTGCCTTCATTTGAATGAAAGCCATCTCCTTTCCAATACAAGTTTTTGGTCCTGCATTGAAAGCCAAGAATTTTATGATGGCTCGTGTTTAATACCTCCTTTCTCTGTAATCCATCTATCAGGCATAAATTCTAAGCAATCATCTCCCCATAATGAACTCATCCTTGCCATTGCGTACATTTTGATCAAAATCCTCATTTTCGGATTGACATAGTGACCACTGGGAAGAATCATCTCTAAGTGGGGACTTGCGTTCAAAGGGCATTAGAGAGTACAGCCTCAGTGATTTGCATAATCCTCCATGCAAATAAACCTTGTTTCTCAGTTCTTGTATGTCAAATAGTTGCACTTTGTAGAAGATTTACATCTGCAGTTAGAGTTCCTTCCAGCTCCTCCTTGATCTTTGCCTCAACTCCAGGGTTTTTTGAGAAAAGCTAGAAAAACCACGTCAGAGCTGTTGCTGATGTAGCAATCAGGAAGGTTAAGATAGTGTCTCTCAGGAATTTATCGTCAGGTTAAACATTTCCTGGTGCTGCCATATCCTTCATGTATGAGGTTAACAGGTCAGTACTTTGTCCATCTTCTTCTGTTACCAGTTTAGTGCCATGCCTGAGTTGTTCCTTCTTTACTGATATGATATCAGCTATAATAAGATCGATGGTTTTCCAAGCTTCTCTGAATTTCTTCTCTTTTCCAATACCATCTTTGCAACTTCCAGATGGTCACGGGAAAAACATGTCTATATAGTGTTGCTTGTAGGGATTTTAATCCCTTTAAAATCCAAGATCGATTCATATCAAATCATCAAGAATAAAATAAAGCGGAAGCAT
>JANIJH010000223.1:66692594-66717008 GCA_024520975.1 Erythroxylum areolatum | reverse complement strand
GCAAAACAAACAAGGTTGAGAGTACTGTCTATGAAGAAGTAGCTTTTTAGGGAAACCCTAAAAAGAAAGCAACATACTAAATGTTGATGGGAGATGTAGCCAAGGGCAAATTTATCCGAAAATTGTCAATTGGGTATCTTGAATGAGAATAAAAAATACAGGAACTAAGGTGAACGAATAAAAAACACAAAAGTTAAGAAGAATAATCAAGTATATCACAGGGCTCTTTTATGTGATTTGCCAAGCATCTTCAGGAAAATCAACGGAGAGACATCCAGCTTCATAGCCCATGATCGTCGTGCACATTGAATCGACCGTAAACCTTTGACGCAAATCCTGCAAATCCACCACTCGTTGCTCTTCAGCCACACGGTTCAGGACTGGAATCAGCCCATTTTCTACCTTCTCCTGACTTTTCTTCATCAAGAACTTGTTCAAAATTTTAAAAGCCCAAGCTTTATTTAGGCCCAATTTTAAATCAACAAAGATAAGCAAACAACTTCTCCGCCGTCTTCCCAATTCACAAACCCTGAAAAAGCCATTTTGTTTATCGCAGGGCATGTCCTCCACCCAAGCCTCCTTCTCCACTGAAGAAGCATCAGATGCGCTGATCCCATCCTTTCCAAACGACGTTGCGTTGGACATTTTAGCACGAGTCCCGCGTTCTCACCACCCGCTCCTCTGTCTCGTCTCAAAACGGTTCCGTTTCCTGGTTCGCTCGCCTCTCTATGACACTACTCGTTCTCTACTCCATTGCTCACACCCATTTCTCTACCTCGCACTCCGCATCCCCACCACAAGTTCCCTGCAGTGGTTAACACTCTACCAGAACTCTCCCAACCCTAAAAGTCCGCAAAACTTTTTGGTCTCCCTCCCGCCAACACCTTCTCAACTGGTCGGTTCGGCTTTTGTTTCGGTCGGACCCAAGATCTATGTCATCGGCGGTTCGATCAACGACGTGCCGTGTTCGCATGTGTGGGTACTTGATTGCCGATTAGGCACGTGGCAGGCGGCCCCCAGCATGAGTATTTCGCGGGAGTTCGCGGCCGCCGGCGTGGTGGATGGGAAGATCTACGTGATCGGAGGGTGCGTGGTGGACACTTGGGCCCGATCCAAGAACTGGGCAGAAGTGTTTGATCCGAAAACTGGAACGTGGGATTCGGTAGAGAGCGCAAAAGACGATCTTTTGCGAGGGAAATGGATGCATGCGAGCGCTGTTATAAACAGTAGAGTCTATGCAATGTCGGATAGGAAAGGGGTGGTTTACGAGCCGAGAACGAAGCAATGGTGTGGTGTTGAGAAGAGGTTGGACTTGGGGTGGAGAGGAAGGGCTTGTGTGATTGATGGAGTGTTGTACTGTTATGATTACTTGGGAAAGATTAGGGGGTTTGATGTTGAAATTGGGGAGTGGAAGGAGCTGAGAGGGGTTGAGAAGGATTTGCCAAAGTTTTTGTGCGGTGCGACAATGGCGAATGTGGGTGGGAAACTGTTTGTGGTTTGGGAAGGGAAAGCAAATAGGAAAGGAAATGGGAATGAAATGGAGGTTTGGTGTTCGGAGATCTCTGTGGTGAAGCGTGGAGATGGGCAGCTCTGGGGGAAGGTTGATTGGTGTGATGTTATTCATAAAGTCCCTGTTGGATCATCCATTGTTCATTGCTTGGCTGTTACTTTATAGTATGTTTCTGTTAAATGTCCCTTTATTTTCTTGTGGTTTTAGCATCTTTTATGATTCGTTATTTGCTGAAATTTGTTATATTGTCGTTGAAGTAAATTGTTGAATTAGGTATATTGCATAGTTTAGGAAGCTATTTGAGAATCAAATTACTATGTTGATACTTCATAGGAATGTTCAGAACTTATTCTTCTGTAACAATGGAGTTTGAATAGAGTATCGCTTTCTGATATGTTGTTCTTCTGTGAGAATAGCTACAAGTACCAAGAGAAGGCATGATCTTGTGTGCCTTTCTTCTTGACTGCCAAAGTGGCTGTAGCTAAATAGAATTGAAGTTAACTGGCCGGTTGTTGTATGAGATACTGAGTAATCTCTGTTGATAAATCTGCTTACCGAACTTCTTACACTACCATTCAAGTGGACGATTTCTTTACTTTCTCTTTTCTTTTCCGTGGTTTTCCCATTCTAATTGTAGATGAGGAGGGAGAGAAGAGGGAGATGGCATAGAGTTTGGCATTTCTAGAGGCCCTTCTCAGACATTAACTTGATTCATTGTCACCTTCCAGGCAATCTGCCATAGTGCCTAGCAGCTTGCGTCTAACGGGGACTACATTTTCCGTTGGCTTTACTGATCTTTATTTAATTGTTTAAAGACATTTTGTCCTAGGATAAGATTTTACTTGTTTATTTCTATTCTACTCCATTGGTTTTTATTAGTTTGTATCTATTATGATCATGCCTTTTTAATGCTTATTTACGAAGCATCTAATAATGGCTACATGTACCAAGAGAAGGTGTTAATAGTCCCCTTCGTCTTGATTGGCCATAAGGCCGTAGCTAAATCAAATTGATGAATGAGAAGCTAACTGGCCGGTTGTTCTGTGGGATTCAATAGAAGTCTCTGTTAACATATCTGCTTACCGAGCTTTTCACATTCAATTATTTTGACTTCAGTCTCTGTAAGAAACTGCTCTTTTCTTGTAGTTGACTTAATGAGTTTGCTACCTAGAAAATTTTGCTTGTCGAGTCATGGCTTTCCTTTATTTTGTTGTTCTGTCAACAGTGACTGGAGATTATGATACGAAGGTTGTTCCATTTCTTTTTAAAATGCCAGATATAATTGAGCCAGCACTACTTTCTCTTCTATGCCTCAAGGAAGGATGTTGTCCTCTCTTAGTGAGTAAGCTTGGAGCCCATGTCTGGAGAAATAGATCAGATTCGGCTTGGAGGAGGCCACCATGACCCTCTGCGGCACTAAATATCGGTAAATCAGATAGTGCCATATTGCGTATTCTCTGTATTTATGCCCCTTACTGCATCAAAGTTTGCAGTCTATATCATTGCATAGATTCCTGGGAAAAAAACTAGAATGCATCTTGCATGTACAGGTACTATTTTACTCTTCTGAATAAGCAGAGTTCATGTAATAAAGCTGCCTTGATTTGACTTGCTCCACTGATAAGGAAAAAGATGTACAGTATGGAAAATTGTGATACATCCTGTATGAAGTTTGATCCAAGTATCAATTAATTTGTGTAGAACCTGGTTCCGTATCCGCATCGATATGAAACATTGGATAAGCCTGTGTCCCTGTTATGTTCGTAGCCTTTAAACTTTCAGGTGCAGCCGTGCAGGTGGTTGAAGACGAGGAAATGAGAGCATAGGATTAGGCATCACAATTCTGGTCGAGCCTGGGTGGCGGGTTTGACGGCCTGAAATCCTGTCTCTATTTTTGTATACCTACCGTGTCTCATTAGATCCAAGCCATTTATTTATTTGGCCTTTGTCCTCATTTTTGTGTACTTACTCTATCTCATTGGATCCAAGCTATTAATTTATGTGGGACTCAATGACTTGGATCCAATGAGACAGGGTAAGTACACAAAAATAGAGACAGAGGATCTGTCTCAGATTTGACAGCTTGAACTCTCCTGTTTGATTTGTAGGTTAAAATGATGACGTTTTGGGATGACTTAAGTGGGTGTGGTCGTTTGAGTTAGATTGGGCTTGAGCCACTTGTAGGTATCTGGCCCGATCCGGCTCATCCTTGCAAAATGACACTAAAATTATACATTAAGACATGTATGCGCTCACTTTGCAACTTTCTTTTTGTAAACTATGATTTGATTAGAACAATGTAATAGCTTAAAACATAATCATAGAAGTTCTCTTTCCACGATCCTAAGGAAGCAGCATTATTAAATTCCTATATTGAATGAGGAAAAATAAGTTATATATAAGTATTTTAAAATTTTAGATTGAGATATAATAATTTAAATATGGTATGAGAGCTTTAAACTTTCACATTTTCAAAAAAGAATTATATTTGTAAAATGTTATATTTTAAATCTTTTATATAGATCGTTAAACAAGGGATCAATTATATTAAACTTTTATGTGATTTGAATTTTATTTTAATTTTAAAATAAATGTATTATTATAATATTATTTAATTGTCATATAATTCTTTTAAACCATCGTCATGATCATCATATCCAATTCGATTGGGAAGCAGAATTTGAGAAAGTTTGGTAATAAGTAGCTTTATTTTTACATGTTTATTTCTTTTAAATATACATAAAAATAATTAAAATATTAATGAGGTTATTAAATAAGAGGACATAATAATTTTAAAATAATCTTAAAACCCAAGAAAATTCATTTAGCAAAACCCAAATAGAATTTAGCGTAAAAGCAAAATAGTAAAAAAATATTAAATAAAATAAAAATTAAAATATAATTAAAATATGTCTTTTTTAAGTTTAATTAAAAATTATTAAATAAAATTCATTAATTAATTTTAATTTATAATAATTTGTTAATTTAAAAGTACTAATTAATTAATACATTAATATTTTTATTAAAAATTATTAAAATAATTCAAATAAAAAATTTTAAATTAAACAACGCAATTTAATTTTTTTATAAAGTAAAATTAACATAATTGAAAAATTTTTCTATTGAAATAACGCAATATTAAATGTTATAGTTCTTGGTAACAATTAAATCGGACGGGCCACGGTCTAATTTGGGCTCGTATTATGATCTTTATTAAGCTCTGTAAATCTCCGTTGTTCTTCGGAATGCTTCTCGTGTGTTCTTCAATCAATTTAGAGTGGATTCACTTGCGATTATGAATTAAACTCGAGCAATTGGAATGGAGAATCGATTAATCACAGAAGTAGAAGATGAAGAAGCGAAGCAGCTGATATGGAGTACGTCGGAGTCCGAACCGAAATCAATGGTTTCGGTGACTGTAGGAAGAGTGATGACCACTCTGCTCGGTGCTCGCTCTAAGAAGCTTCACCACTCTGTCTCTCATTTTTCTCTCGATTCCACCAACAGATCTTCTCTAGGTTCTGTTAACAAATACATCTTTGCTTTTGTTTATGTTTCTTTTTTCACCGATTTATCTGTTGTTCGCTTCTTAATTTTGTAGGTTCTTTGGAGGATTGTCTCTCGTTTTTGTTCAAGTACGTTAAAGAAGTGTCAGAGAGGGGTGAGAAATTGGACGAAGTTCTCGTTCCTATTATCCAACATGTATGTTCTCTCATCTTCTTGTAATTTTTGTTTGTTCCAATGTAACTCAAGAGCTTAGTTCATTGATGAATTTCGTGAATTAATAATTGTCAGTCTCTGAAGAGCAAGGACTCGAAAAGTTGTGGTCCTGGGTTATTAGTGATCAATTGGCTGTTCCAATATGAACTTGTCTTCCGGTTTGTTGCGGAGGAGCTAGCTGATATTATCAGTAGAAAAGAAGACCGTTATGTGGCTTTTGGTTGGTGCATTCTTGTTCGCAGCCTAGTGGAGTATGAGCGTTTCATGGCTCAATTCACTCTACATGGTATCGCGCTTTATTTATTTATTTATTTTTCTCTCATTTCGCTTTTGCGCATATAGCGTTTGATTTACTTCTATTTCTTGAATGGTTTTTGGGTATATGATTTGTTCCAGGAATAAGGGACAATCACAGTGCTTTCCTGAAGATACTTTGCAAGTGTATCCCGCACTTGTCATGCATTGTTTGCAAGGGAAGGTATGACGCTATTAATATTTTGGTATTACAGGTTTTCTTTAATTTTTTAATATTTTAAGAGTTGTTTTAGTGCACTTAAAAGAAAATTTGTTCTGTTGCTACAACTTGTAATTTATTTTGTATTTTGGCTGTTATGTTCGTATGTAGCTCGTATTTTATTTATATTATGAATCATATGGAGAATAAGAAAGTAAATAGTTCAATGTGCGTCACATCTTTACTGTTGGTTTGTGATCCTTTTTGTTACGAAGTGTGACCTGTGGTGTTGAAGACCAAATGTGCTAACTGCAGCTAGTTTTCGAGCAAGTTCTGGCTTTCCCTCCAATTTCACATAGGCTGATTCTATTAGTCACTTTAGGCTCTTGGGAACCTATTTATATTTGTTGAAGCCATTGCTTTGTCATAGTTTTTCAGAGCAATGGTAAAAGGTGTAGCTGTGTCCACTAGTTGGACTGATTTCAATTGTCTTGTGTCCGTAAGTATTCAGATTGTGTTAGACCTCTATCAATAGAAATTGTTAATAGTTGTACGCCATCCTTCTCATCCTAGACCATTTGATTGTGTAGCTCTTTGCAGAATGGATTTGAGTTGCCTTCTAGGCTTTCAGTGGGAGCTGCTGATTGTATTTTAGCAATAAGCGAAGCGCTAACAAAACAAAGGAGAGTTGCAAGTAGTGGACCAAAATCGTTGATCTCAACTTCATCAGACTGGTCTAGATGTCGGGTATCGACTAATACTGAAGACAAGAAAGTCAAACTGACTACAATAACATCTGAAGTCTCAATGAGTGAAATGCCATGCTTGCTTTGGAAGCAGATTGATGATCTCATCACTGTGGTGCAAAGACTTTTAGCTGTATGCTCTATATCCCTTTCATCTTGTTTTCTTGTCATTTTGGTACACTGTTTTACTAAAAACTGGTTTCTGGCATTCCAATTCCCAAATTCTGCATTTCGTTAGGCAATTCTATAAGATGATGACTACTTAATTTTGTTTCTTTTAAGTGTTTGTATGTTTGTCTATTTGTTTGTGTGTCTCACTGCGTGAAATAGCTTGTTTAATTTGCTTTTCATGTGTCTTGCAGTGGAGTGAAAAGAGTAGGCCTTTGCATGCTAAAGGGGTGGAGCAAGTACTTAAATGGTTGCAGGATCTAAAAAGGCACTACAGTTACTTCCATGTTGAGGTGACCAAATGTCATGGCTTTTAGGTGTTTTGTAGATGCTATTAGGTCTTCTACGCATTATGATTTGTTTGCCTGTAACATGGAAGGCAGATGCAAACATTATCGAAACTAGAAGATTGCTGCTTTCATCCTGTTGGAAGCATTACAGCATGCTACTGCACTTGGAAGATAGTACTTTTCATGAGCATTGCAGTGGATTGTTGGATGAGTACATACATGGTATCCAGGTAATCTTTTCTATTGTAAATTTTTTATTCTAATTTGATGCAAGGCAATGAGAGAATAGCTATAAACAGATAAAAGCGAACAATAAGGGAGATAGAAATGAAAGAGGATGGAGACGAGCATGCAGGAAAGGGAAAAAAAAACAGAGAGGAAACTTGGGTTTGGGAGAAGAATTCAGAAGGAGATAGGTGAATAGGAATCTCAATCTATTCCATATGCAATTCATAATACTTAAATTATTCATCCCTATCCTAATAGTATTCAGAAGTATCTTGAATAATAAAGGGTTAAAGTGAGAAACAAAAGAAGTTATAGGTGGAAAAATATGTAATAGGAAGTCCTACACTAGTTCTGCGCCAGTACCTGATTGATTGACTCAGTTGGGATCTGAGCTAAGGCTTGAAGCAGTGATCTTTTTTTATTGGGAAAATTCTATTAGATGTAGCTACTTTAATTAATTGTAAACTTCTATGTTTTCCATGGCGTATGTTGATGTGGTTAACACAAATGTGGAACACTTCCATATACTCATTGTTGTGCTAGCACATTCTGGAATGCACACTTTCTTGTTCATTTAGTTGATTATCCAGTCATTCTAGCTGTTTGTAAGTTGGGATTCTCTTCCTCTCTTCATCTCTATAATGCTTTTTGCTAACTTGCAACTGGTACTTGGTATTGTTCTGAGTGATGTAATTGTTAAAATTGCAATAACTGAAATTTGAAAAGTACAGTATTACACGAAGAGTCATTCTGAAGGCCATGCAGAAGAGGACAGTGGTGTGGAGACTAGCAAGTTTTTCTTGAATTGTCTATGCCTTCTTTTGGGACGGCTTGATGGCAAGAAATTTGAAAGAATGGTATTCAACTATGGGGCACAGCTATCACAGGTTCTTATATCACAGGTAGATTTATCTTAGCTTATCAGGGTATCCTTTGTATGCTGATTCTAATTATTTCAACTGAGGATGTCTTTTGCTCATCATGAAAGTATAGAAACTTGCCCTAATAAAAATTCAATCCTTAACAGAGATGTTTTTGGGAAAATCCTTAACAAACCAAAAAAAATTCTCGCTTTTACCTGCCAAAAATTTTTATACTATGGGTTAGGAGGGTTATAGACCTATAGTTAAGTATGTATTTAAGGTCAGAAGTAATTGCAATATTCTGATTAATATTTCTAGCATTAAGATGATTGCCATGGATATTTTATGCTCCCACTATTGGTTAGACTCCAAGAATTGCCCCATATGTAAAACGTAATGTTAATTGTTCGTATGATATTGAAGTTGGCTGCTAGTGAACAAAAACTTTATATTAGTGGACTTACTTATTTTTTCTATTAACATTCTTATGAATTAGGTTATTGTTCTTGGTAAGCTGTATTTGTAGCAGACTGGTCGTTTCTCTTCTCGATTCATTAATGTTTGCATTAAAACTGAATAGGTGACGGTGTTTTGATGTTAAAGAAATGTCGTCTGTGGACATGTAAATAAACTCATATATTTGTTTTTAAACTTTAAAATTTTTGGTATTGTGGAAGTTTGGAACCATGCCATTCCTTCTTGAGATTGATTGTTTTACTGCTTTTCACTGTAGCTTGCAGGATGCAGTCTTTCTTAGTTGGTGGTAGTTAGAATTGAATGCAACATATTCCCCCAGTCATACTTATTGTTTTCTCTGTTTTGATATTTGATTTTCCTTCTGTGGAAGCTTCATGTTGCTGATGAAGATGTGATTTCTGGAGCTGTTTGCATATTCAAGGCAGCTATTATTAGACCAAAATTTTCATCTGCAAATAGTAGCAGACAGATGGATACATTGTTGCCAAATTTGCTTCCCCTTTTGGATGAGAGGGATGGCACAGCCAGAGCCGTTGTGATGCTTCTAGCAGAATACTGCTCCCTGTATTCCTTTTCTTCCGACCAGTTTGTTACTGATTAGCATTGACAGATAAGATTCCGTGATATGAATCTGAAACTTGAATTGCTTTATAAATTTTCCAGGAGCACAGACAATCATTGCCTTGAACAAGTTTTAAGTCGCCTCACTTCTGGAAATTCTCAGCAGAGGTTGAACTCCATTGATGTTATCTCAGAGCTGGTTTTGATTTCATCAGATTCAGGAAACAAAAATTCTTCTTTGGCATGGTACAATAATCTTAACCACTTGTGGTTCTATGATTTATTGTTTCTATCATGTTACTGATATTATTATAATCTTCACATGTTGGTCCCGAAGGAAAGACATTGCTAAAATCTTGGTTGAGTGTCTTAGTGATGATGACAGTGTGATCCGGGAACGTGCCTCTAGTTTACTTCAAGTGATAGGTTTGTCTTGACAATTGATGCTTTTACTTCATCACCTTCATCATTGTCATGCTTCACTTTTTGTTTCATAGAGTCTGAAATAGTAATGTCTACAATGGTTCATATTCAACTGTTTAGCATCTTAATAAACCACAAACACATTTAATAAAGTTGCTGCATTTCATCCATTGGTGCTACATGAAAAATATGATTTATTTTATTTACTAGATCACAATGGTATGAGATATATGAAAAGAAAAGCACCTTTTATTGAATTTTCAATCGTGGATATATGTTTATCATTACTATATGCAAGGAATGTCATTTTTGGTGTTAAACCAATAGGGATTTGTACAAGCTAAATCCTATTGTTGATAGGTGGGCCAAAGAAAAGCCTTAATTTAATTAGTTGATTTTTATCTGTATCAAAAGTTTGTTCTTATCCAAGAAGGTACCACAAATTTCAAATTTTTAGCTTATTACCATTGCAATTTTCTGTATTTATATGGATATCGTTTATCTAGTGTTTTGCTTGGTGACATCATAATCCTTTATCCTTTTCATATCGTCTTCTTCATGCTCATACAGTCTTCATAAAAGGTCAGTCAGTTTGTTTAGTTCTCTAGTCATAGTAGTTTATGGATGCTCTTCAGAAATACATGCAAAGCAAGTGCATAAAATTGATTTGGAAAAGAACTTTATGCTGTTGTCAAGCATTTTTGCTGGCCTCACAGGCCTGGAGTTTCTTCCCTTGCTTCTGTTTTGATCACATTATCAGTAACTTGGAAAATTTAGCATGTAAATTATCAACAACTTTGGATGAAAAGTTTTCTGGAACTGGTATAAATAGAATGTTTGCAACCACGTACTTACAATGCAGCATATACTCCTGCTCATATGATCATTTTCTTTTAATGTTCTTGTTGTCCTCACTACAGATCCGTCTATGTTCTTGCCTACACTGGTTCACCTTGTCTACTCGTCAGATGAAAGGATCCAATCATCTGCTAGTGCTGTTTTACTTGCAACACTCCAAAATAATAACCAGAATCCTGAGGTTATATGCATGCTGCTTGACTCCCTTAGGTATTTTTGTCCTCCCTTTACCCTCAATTCGATGTATAACTGTGTGGATTTATAAAATGTGTTTTTTTCTTGTTGTACCGAAATTACTGTCTGTCTTATTGCTTTTCATTTTTGCAACTGAATAACTTTTCCCCCTTATTTTTTAGCAACCTCAATCAATCCTTGGATATCTCAAACTCTGGACAAGATACAAGACAAGGTTTGTGTTTCACTTGAATTTATACTGTGGTAGGTCTCGTCACTTGAATTTATACTGTGGTAGGTGAAGTGAAACTGTTACTTATTGCCAAAGTTGGCATTATTCATATACCTAGTCACTATGTATTGGCTATTTCAATTACTTATTCTTTCCATATTTATTGATTTGGGATTTTGTCTTTGTATGCATTTTTTTAATCATAGATGGATCATCTACAAGTTATTTCATATGTTTCTCTCTGACTGTTTTTTCATCGATATTTGCATGCATAGTTTTTGGATCATTTTACTAGTTGCAACTTTTATTTATTTGTTCTAAAATTTTCTCTTGTCAGTCAGCTTGCTTACCTTTCTTACATAGTACTGATATTTTCTCCTTTGTTGCTTATTCTGTATTGATATAGCTGGAATAAAAGACGAATCTGATCGGATACTAAAGCTCATTTCAGAGTGGTCTAAAAGTGTAAGATTGGAATTTTCTATTTGATGACTTCACCGAGTGACCAAAGCTTTTACTTCTTATTACATGCCTTCATGTTTAGTGGGCTTATGATATGGTTCCATTTAGGATTATTCTGTTATTATTTAAAAGACTCTTAAAACACCTGGAACGTTTTATCATATTTAGGACCTTTCATTTGGTTCATAGTTGACTTTTTGGTAGAGAAAAGAAAAAGTTTCTGGAGGTCAAAGACTGTTACATAATTTATCATTGTAGTACATCTCTGTTCTTGCTAACCCTTTCTGACCCCGTTGTTCTCATTCTTCCCCCCAAAGTATAATAACTTTTATTTTTATTCTTAAAACTTTTTGTATCCAAATATTGTTTTACTCAACTAGTTTTGATGAAGTCAGGGAACGGAGTACGAATCAATCAAGAAAGAAACAAATCATGAAACTTGCTTGCTTGCTTGTTTCAAAGAAGGAATGCAAACTAGCAACTCCTATATGTTCATTACTTAAGCTATATTGTCTTTAAACATATCCAATCTTTCCCTGTCTTACGGGAAAATGCATACTATTCTGATATGTGGATTTACCTTCAAATTTTATGGTTCACTTATAAGTGCCATTGTCACATCTGTTGCATTAAGCTCTAATTGGTATTTTGCAATTACATTTGTGCACGGACTCCATTTTGATGAGAGGTATACTCAACAGGTAGAGGACTGGAAATCCTTCATTGGACCAATAATTGAAAAGATGTTCTCAGAGCCAGCAAATGCAACCATTGTTCGGTTTTTAAGCTGTGTAAGTGAACACATAGCAGATGCTGGGGATGTAGTCCTCCGTCGTGTTCTGTCACATATGCAGGAACAGAAAGAGTAAGTACATTGTAATATTCATTAAAATGTTGGAAGTGGAGCTCCTGACCTTTAGTATGCGCTAGTCCACCCTTACTTTTACTCTTCCTTACTTTTGGGATGAACAGTATGTATGTATCAACTTGTACCTCATCTGTTGTTGCCTCCGGTATATATACGTATCGACTTGTACCTGGTCTGGTGGGATGAATTCTTCTTTAGGATAAGTATATTTATTATGTTTTAGCTTGAGTTACTTCAGCCATATCCTTTACTCATTAGCAAATCTGCAACTTCAATTTTCTCTTCAATAGGCTTACAGTGTGGTTCAGTCATGAATAATTGCAAATTTTATAGTGGTGGATGGCATTTTCTTAATGAACTCAGTTCTCTTAGCAGGATTGAGGAAGGCTTATTATCTACATGTGAGAGCAGAAGTTATACAACCAAAGACACTGATATCGTGCAGAAAGATTTATTTCAGCGCCTGTGTCCATTACTCATAGTTCGTCTCCTTCCCCTTAGAGTTTTTAATGACCTCAAATCAGCTATTATGTATAGTCAGCTTCCCAATAGACTCATCGTGACTGGTATGCCTTTTGTAACCTCTTTCAAGCTTGTTTTTCCTATGTATTTCTTCGTTCCTTATCTTTCAATTCTAGCCTCTATTAGTGAATCATATAGGTAGTCATGGTTATGAATTTCAGTTTCAACTCACAATGGATTTTGGTTCTTCCTCAAGATATATAAGCCCAGTAGGTCCTTGAAGAAAATTTTTAACTGTGCATAGTAATGTGTAATTGCATTGAGTTGTGTGCCTGCTTGATTTGTATAAAAAAGTTGTACATGAATGTTTTTAATGATGTGGGTAAAGTGCTCAATGAGTGAAACAAAAAAAAGTTGATTAATCAACAGCTACTTCTCTAAGCTCAGTTCATTAGTTTGTTAACGTGACTAACTATCCATCTTTACCTTCAGAATGCGGGGATATCGTCACCAATGACGAGGCTTGTATTGCTACATTTCTTTTGAAGAGGTTGTTCACTAGCCTAAGCTACATCAAGCTTCACCAATAAAAAAACTTAATAGTTATGTTAATTTTATTCTAGGTCAATTAGCAAGTCTGAATTTGACGATGTACGAAAACTTGCTGCTGAGCTGTGTGGTCGCTTACATCCCCAAGTATGTCACCTGCAAATTTCCCCTCAATATATCTGTTACTTTGCATATTCATTGCAGCAAAACTAAATAATTTCTGCACTTGGATTTTAAAAAATTTAGGGCTTAATTTTGTTTATTAAAATGATCATTGCTGTTCCCTTGAGGTTCCTCAACAAACAACTAGACACCTAAGAACATTCCTGAATGTGCAGATTTGGGATAAGAAATACGTTTTTGGTGTGCCTAGAAATTTTTTATCTACATTTTGCGCTTTATGGTTGTTGGATGCACTATTATCTTCTCACTTGATGTTCAATTCAACTCCAAAATCATAATACTTGTAGTTTTGTTTTTGAAGATATATTTTGATTGTTCTGATCTTTGCTTCTCTTCACCAATTTGTACCTCTTGTTTCTCTTTTTATCTTGTTTGTGACTTTTAGGAATGACTTGAATTGCAGTGTTCTATTTTTCTTTTATCCTCTTTTCTTGTAACATACATTGTCTTTTTTCATATCGGACTAGTTTATCATGGCATTTGGTTCTTTACCCCTCCCCTCCTTCTGAGATGTCTTTTAGGTTTTGTTCTGTTATTTCCTTCATGTTGTCTTTTTCTTCCTTTCCTATTCGTTCCTTTGGTTTCATTGTTTTCATTGTTTTTGGTATTAGCTGTAAGAATCTTGTTGTGGACGCATGAGCTTGAATGTTGGGATTCCACTTTCTAGTGTCTGGGAATGTGGTCCTGTTCTACTTATAGCAGGATACATTTAAGAATCTATAATGGATGGATATGGAGATATGATGCAACTTGTGTCATGACCGAACAATTTATATTCTTTCTAATTTTCTGGTTATTTCATCTGGACTGTAATTCAAACTATTTCTTTCAGGATTCTGCCAAAAGTCATAATTACCTTTGCTTGATTTACTTTGTAGGTGCTCTTTTCAGTTGCTTTGCCATTGCTGGAACATGCAGCGGCTTCCCGTGACATTCAAAAAATAAAATCCTGTCTGTTTTCAGTTTGCACTTCACTATTGGTAATTCTGTCCAAAAAACAGTACCATGAGATGTATTGGAGGCCTCAAGTTTTTAATCTCAAAATAATCATAAGCATTTTTTGTCATCTATGTTGCGGACTTGCATCTAACATACTGCTCATTATGGCTGTAGATTAGAGGCAAGGAGGCAGTAACTCATCCCACCATTGTTGAAATGAGAAAAACACTAAAAACAATTTTGTTATGGCCTTCATTAGATGGCGATGAAGGTACAGATTCACAGAATTATCTGGATAATCTTATCATAGTTTGCATCTGACGAGTGAGAAACTGTTTCTCTGCATCAGTTTCCAAAGCACAACACGGGTGCATCGACTGTCTAGCACTAATGATTTGTGTGGAACTCCAAAATCTTGGATCATATAGGGGCTACTTACAGAAATTAACTGCTGGGAATAGTGATTCTGGTTAGTCTCTTCTTCTTGGGAGTGTTTTTGATACAACAATAACAACAAATGTCCCAGTAGAAATTCTGCTGAAATTGGGAGTTTTTTTAATAAGGGAATTTCACTTATTTTGTTCAAATGCAGAGAATGCAAAATCAGGAAACTATGTCCTCAGTTATGTGATTGATCAACTGCTACATGATGGGGATGATGTTGCTTCCGAGTCCTTAGTGAAGAATGAAAGTTGTGTGCTTGGGGTAACTGTTCCAATTTCTTTTCGTCTCTGCATGGCCAACGTTCTCATTAGTGCTTGCCAGAAAATCTCGGACCCTGGGAAGAAACCCCTTGCTAAAAGAACTATTCCATGTCTGATACAGTCTATTGAGGTATTCCTGTTTTTGACATAATAAACTGCAATTGTCTCCATAAAAAAAAAAAATTTAATGCCATACTTCCGTGCAGGTTATAGCAGAGTCAGAGATAAGAGCTGCTTGTGTCCAGGTTATGTTTTCAGCTGTATACCATTTGAAGTCAGCAGTTCTTCCTTATTCATCTGATCTCCTTAAAGTCTCTCTGAAATTTCTTAGGAAAGGGATTGACAAGGTATAAGATTGTTTTGAGCCATTTTGTTTTCAGTATTGTTAATCATGCCTTATTATTGAACATTTTAGCATCCAATTCATGTTATATATATATATATATATATCAAAGAATCAGTGAAATATTGATGCGTGATGCGAGTGCGAACATGAGTTGGTTAGCCTTCTAGCCTTTACATGTGTACCCAGAAAGAAAATTCCATTCTGACAAGGTTCCTCTCATATTCTTCCATCTCTGTTTTCTCATCGCAATTCCACTGATTTCATTTTTGTATATTGTCATTAGGAAAGGATGGCTGGTGCGAAGCTAACCGCAGCCCTTATGGCAAGTGAAGATAAAATTTTGGCAAGGATTTCCGAGGGATTGATCGAAGCAAGATCGGTGCTGTCAAATGTATCATTGTCAGATCCTTCGCCGGATATCCGATTAATATGTAAGCAGTTACTTGACTGCTTTTCTTTTCCCTGAGTTCAATGCACTACAAATTATGAATTCAAGTAGAGTTGGTAAATTATTTAGAAGCTGCAATAAATGTCATTGCAGCAAAAGTTTTGTTCAAGCAACAGGTAAACTGAATCTATGTTTTCATTTATGGCCTCTTTTATGTAGAACTTAAAAAAGAGTATCAAATACTACTTGGCAAGCTCTAGTATGATTAGCTTCCATTCCCTCCTTGCTTGGCTCTTACACACTAATGTCCATTCATATGCTTTACTATTCAGAATTAACTTCGAAATATAAGATTTATCTTATTGTAACAGATCGGTCAAAAGGATTATCGTATCTTGGAACAAAGCGCATTTTATATCATATTCATAGGCATTTTACATCGTATGTGAGAATCAATCCACACTTAACAATGGAAAGTCATGACATATCCCCTTTATGCTGCTCATTCCAATACTCATTCCATTGAATCAAATGCCACATTGATCTCAGAACAAATAATCCCACTAGAGAGAATTTGTAACATGACGAATGTGAACAATGTTACTGATATGGCTCAACGAATACTAAACATTAAAGTGGAGGACTGACTCTAGCTCGTCAAAAGCTAAGTCCGTGGAAATGGTAGTTAAGGTCCGATTCGATGAAATTTGAGATAGGATTCGATGGAAAAATGAGCGAAGAAAAATTGAATCGACAACATTTATGTCAAAATCTCTTTTACCTTATTGTTTATCTAAATGCCTCTTTCTTACTAATTTAAATAAAATAGACTTATTTTATTCAATAATTTTAAACAATTTATTTTAAAAAAACGAGTCTACTATTTTAAAGTATAATCAATAATTAAAAAAAACCAACCGAAAGTCAGCGATACTGATTCAATTTTTAATTTTTCAATTTATTTAATTTCGTAAATTTTTAATATTAAAAACTAATCAATTTCTTAATTAATTTGATGATTCTATAAATTAATAAATTTTATAAATAAATAAATTTTATTTAACTCTTTCTTTTTTAATCACTTTAAATTTTCAACCAATAAAAACATTCTGTAATTATATTTTTACCAACTAAAATTTTTAGGATATAATAGCAAGCTTTTCGCACTCGAAGAACACATCAGTAGATGAATAGGATGAACTTAACAAATTCAATAGACTTCCAAGACTTCATTACCTGACTACACCACAAAAATATCTTCGATCCATAATTAAGAGCATTTAGAAATTAATATCCTAAGAAATGCCTAACCATTACAAAACACAAAACAGGCAACAAATTAGCCATCATATTCTCCCTGTGAGAACTTATTCTCAGGGTAAAAGATGGCCACAACTTGATTGCCACCAAATTTCCTTCCATTCATCCCATTTCGAGCTTTTGTGGCACTGTCAACATCTGCATACTCCAAGTAAACCTGGAAGCAACATATAAATTTTAGTTTGCAACAGCAATTAGTGAAAAAGAGAGGGATGTTTCTCACAACTAACCTTCCCAACTCCGGGCGCAGAACTACCATCTGGATTTGGGCGCGGGATGACAACGTTCACGAGGGCACCTGCACAAAAACACGTGAACAAATGCAAACCGAAAGGTAGTAATACTTTAACACAAAACTATTCTCAAGAGAATATAATTTGGATTATGAAGTCTTCTGTCTGTCTATGTTAGGCCTGATTCTTTATAGCGGAATGTTGCACTACAAAAGGCTGTACAACAAACATATAACAGACAAGATAAAGAAAATCAATCAATAGCCAGAAAGCTTCTAACTGGAAATCAAAGCATCGAAGTTGCAGTGATTAAACCAAACATCTTACCGAACTTGGCACCCTCTGTTCTCATGTCTTCCACTATATCTTCGTATTCATCATCATCTTTAAGCTCGTCGGCAGTAACTACTTGTGTTAGACATACAACTTTGGTGGGGACGGGCTGTAACATAAGCCTCTGCAGAGCAATCTGTTGCTGGGCGTGCAACAGTACAGTCTCCTGCTCAGGCTTAGGTTGGTTGGCTCCCTGGTTTGCACGCCTGACGGTAAGAGTTTTGTCACCCATCTTTATTCCATTAAGAGCAGCACAAGCTATGTCTGTAACTGAAAGGTCTTGGTAGACACAGAATGCGTAACCCTTAGAATTTCCAGTTTCTCTATCCTTGACCAGATCAAAACCTCGCAGGGGCCCAAAAGATTCCAACAACTCCCTAACCTGGGCTTCTGTGAAATAATAAGGGAGCCCACCCACAAAAATTCGATCGGGACCCTCAAGGCCACCAGCAGAACCAGGTGTTAATCCAACTGCAGCCAAATTAAGATTGGGATTAGGCTGGCTTGGACCAAGTGTTGCTGCTAGAGATGGATTATAGTCACTAGGCCGCCTGACCTTAACAGGTGCACCCTGCCGAAGAAAGCCAAATTTGTCGTTTCCAAATATTACACATCAAAATGAAAACAAAAAGATCAGCCAATCAGAATAACATATTACCTCAAAGATAATACCATCCAAGGCCATTGCATTGCTAGCCTCCTCGACAGATCTCATCTCCACAAATGCAAATTTCTTTTCATGATTGATATATACATTTACAACAGCATCCCCTACAGATAACAAAGAAAAAGGTGTAGTAAACCATAAGAGCATGAACACTTGTCAATTTTCACTATCAAAAACTATATACCTGGACCAGCAGTGTTTCCTCCAATTGCAGCCATAACCTGACTAAAAAATGTTGCTACAGACTGTAGCAGAAAAGGATGTCAGTGAAAAGACTAGATATATTTTTTCACAAAAGAAGCATAAAAATAGACTAAATACCTGTTCATTTGCTGTAGGAGGAAGGCCCCCAACATAAACCCGCCGAGCATGTCTGGTAGCCTATACACATACATAATATGATGAATAATTAAAATTATTAGTGGGGTAAAATATTTTTTCCATAATGTATACAGAATTTGAGGTTAATCTTTCCACCTGTTGAGTCATAGCTTGAACTGGCATAACAGGAAGAGCACCAAACTGCTACAGGCAAACAAATAGGAAAATATTAAATCACAGCCACTAGACAAGTAAGTATATTCAACAGTAGTAGCAAATCATACCTGAGTCGTCCCCATTGGAAACATATTGGGAAACACTCCAGGAAGTGCAGGAGGAGTCCCTGGAAGCTGACCTGAAAAGATAAATCAAATATAAAAATCAGAATAGAATATGACTTCATATCCATGTGAATGGACTAAGAGTTACTGAGCCTCCATTGCCTTCTTATCGAATGATTTATTATGTTCTATCCTCTCACAAACAACTTTACTAAAGAGATGAAGGGAATACATCACATATTCAAGTTCTGGTTGAAATATTTGCAAGACTACCAAAAAATTCAATAGTTGCGAGTTGAAGACGGAGAAGAACCATCAAACCGGTGCATTGATTCCTCCTTGTACATTAAAGCAACAGAAGTCGGCTCACGCCCATTGTCAGCACAGTGGGGCTAGTAGCCCAACATTGCCTTCTTACAACATAAGACATGACACAGAAAACAAACAAACAAACACCAACACAAGAAAACCAAAATTTCTCTCAGTTCCAGAAAAATTTCATCAAGCAATAATAACAGTAATGCAATCCAGACCATTCACACATCTAAGTTATAAAACCATTAAAAAATGAAAGAATATACTGCTTACCAAAAATATATTATGCAATTTGATAGGGACTTCCCACACTAGATCAAGAAAAAGAAGAGAAGATAACAGTTAAGGTAAACAGTCTTAAGTATGACAGACGATCCATGTACCTGTAACAGCAGCTGCAGCTGCTGCAGCAGCACCAGCCATAATTGCAGAAGGAGGAGGAGCCATATCAAAACCACTAATCCTTTTGCTGTGCAGAGATGTGGTTAGCAGCAGAGAAGAAGATTTGCACACTATAAACACTAAGAAAGCAGTATAAATAAAACATACACCATCATATGGTATAAAATACCTCTTAGAGCGTGAACGGGAGCGAGACCTTGAACGATGTTCAGATCTACCACGGGAGCGGGACGTTGAACGACGTCGGTGCCTATCTTCTCTATCTCTATCATAATCTCGCCGTCTTTAGTTGTATCAGTCAGTAAAATGTCAATAATGCACTAAGAGAACGAAATGTTTCATAAGCAAGCAAAACTCCAAATAAAGTTAGCTCAATAACCTGTCATAATCACGACTACGACGATAATCATCATCATCCCTATCTTTTCCACGTTCCTTGTGATCTCTATGGCGTTCCCGATCTCTATGTCGATCACGTTCCTTGTCCCGGTCCCGGTCCCTTTCCCTATCTCTGTCCTTGCTTCTCTCTCCATCCTTGTCTCTCTCTCTGTCTCGCTCCCTCTCCTTTTCACGTCCCTTTTCTCTATCCTTCTCACGACTTCTTGAAGACTCTCTTTCATATCCACGAGAGCCATGGAGCTGCAATAGTTGACTAAAAAATTAAAACAAATAAAACGCAATAGCTAAAACATAATACCAGTGAATAACAACTGGACCAAAGTCCATGAAACACAAGTAACAAGAGGGTATTCTAAAATAAATGATTCATCAAAGTAACCACCGACATCCTGCTAACATCTAATTTAAAGCCACAATAGACAAGAAGTACATAACAACAAGTTTACCCATTAAACAACTCAAAACCACATCAGGAATGAGATAAAAACTAACCATAATGTCCATGAGAAACCACTGAGATAGTAATAACAAGTCCAGCAGAACCAAACGATCTCTTTGTGATGTACGACGAGTAAAGATATATCAAACTAGTAGCTAGAAATCACAAAACTTGTAAAATTTGAATGCTGGAATTTGAGTTTTAGATTGGGGATTTCAGCTTAGGTTGTTGGAATTTCAGGTTTGGAATAGCTGAAATTTAAGGGTTTGGTTGCTGGCAATTCAGGGTAAAAGTGCAGGAATTTAGTGAAGTAACAGAAGGTAGGGAACTAGGAATCACTCCTAGAGTAAGAATCACTCCTAGAATAAGAATCACTCTCAAAAGATCACACTTTCTAATTGAAAACTCTTAGAACCTTAATTTCAGTAGTAAAGTGATTCCCAGCTAAACTATCCAAAACGAAATTAAATCCTAGTGTAATAAGAATTCTTTTTTTTTTTTAATGAGACTATGTCCTAAACAACTAGGACAATATATCTAATTTATCATTACTTCCTATCTAAAAAGGAAAACCTAATATAAAATAAATTTCAGTCTTGCTATCCTTGTTGTCACACCAACTCTTACTCTTCATTCCATAAATTAAAGCTCGTGATTGAGTCAATTGCCCTCTTTTATTTGCAACACTTTGAATTAAGAGAGAATTCTGAAAGACAATCACGGCCTCCACACAAAATGAATGTAAGTCTTCATTCTTCCGCATTAAATATCAAAACAAACCAATACAAGGAGAAAAGAAAAAGATGAGGTGATACCTGAGCTCTGGATTCATTGAGGTCTTGGGTGCCACCACCGTTCTCAAAATCAGAGCCATTCCCGTCATATTCTGCTCCCTCGTAGTCAGTCATCTTCTACTTATTTCAATTCAAATTTCTTAACCTAGAAAAGTCAACTTCTTTCAATTCCTACCAAATCACCCACCGATTTATTATAATTCAGCTAAATATTATCCCTAAAATCAGAAGCAAAGGCAGGCTTTTGAGGAATCCTCACTACACTCTTTTACGTCCAACTCAAAGAGCCTTACTTAGCACTTGCAGAGCAAACTAAAATATCAACATACAAATCTAACAGACTTACCACGGATTTGGTGGAAGTATAGATCCACTTGAAGCGATCTAAAATTAGGGGAAATCGAATTAGGATTTCGAAATTCAGCTGCAGCCTAAGCAAGACTAAAGGGTTCAAGTTTCTGTCTGTCTTTTAGTTTTGGTACGGTGCGATTTAGGGTTCGAAGCCAAGGTGCAGGAATAATCTGGTTAAAAATTTTAAAATTGGAAAAAGAATATAATACACTATTCAAGTAATGGGCTTTTTTCTGTTTTCTAATCATTTATTGGGCTGTTTTTTATTATATTAAAGATAAAAGTTATAAAGTTTTTATTTATTTTAAATTATGATATTAAATTATAATAACAAAATTGTTATTAAAAATATTCAAAATAGTCAAAAAACGGTCCGAGGCTCGGTTAAACCCGGGCCTGACTCGTTTTTTAATTTGAAATTTCTTCCAATAATATAAACGAGTTTTTGCTCTTTTATGCAAAGATCAAACTAAGTATGTGACTCCAAAATGGTATGATTTGGATATAAATTGTGTAACCATTCTATATTAGACTATGTCAAAAATTAACATATTGAAACATAGCCACAAAGATTATGTTAAACACAAGATCGATTTTATATGCATAGAAAATGAACAACATATACTTGGTTGATCGTTGTATTCCACGGGTTAAAGAACTGTCTATTTTAAAGTTCTACTGCAGAGATCTTCTTTTCAGTTTTCTCGGTAAACTTTTTGAGAGGAAAAAGAAAGCCCGCATGAAACCAATCTATGCAGATATATAAGTTCTTTGTTTTCAAACGTTGCCTTCATATATTTCTATATATATAACTACCTTTAGTAGTTATTGAAGAATGACGACGATTATACTCATCATGGGTGTATATAAGTCATCATCTCCCATTCACACATGATGGGTTTAATAAAACTCTTCAGTGCTCATACTTGTTCAATAACCGGTGTGACCAGCTTACGACGAGAGTACATTGCCATATAACTGTTAGAAGTATTTGACATCTCGATTAACAAATTGATCCTGAGACTTGTGTGTCCTTAAGTAGACATTGTATGCTATACCCTAGGTTATATCTTGCATTTACACTTTTCTTTGATCTCCTTTAGTTCCTGATGTCATGACTGTATTCAAGTTCTCTACCAAAGAGACGATGGCCATTTATGAATACTTTTCGTGCAAGTCAATGATCTAAGTTAAATGACCTTCCTCTGTTCTCAATTCTTTTTTGAATTAAATTTAATTTGCTTTCCTATAATTATTCCATAGGATCACATCTTGCATGATCTTTTGGCAATAACCTAAAGTAGTAAACCTTAAATTCAATTCTCAAGAAAGAAACAAGAGTCATAAGGGTATATGATGAGGTTCTTCTTAACCTCAAAGGTCTCACACAATGTAAGATGAGATCTTACGACTTACATTAATCCCTTTTGTGGTCATTTGTGCACACATGGTACGAGTCATGCGTTACGGTATTTACTCACTTCGTTTAACTTGAACGTCTTTATTCAAAAAATACCGTACAGATGATAGTTCAAGCATACTCAATGTTTAACTTAAGTTCACTCATTTACTCAAAAATTTATTCAAAACTCACATCTGACAATGTAAGACAGATATAGTGATTAATAAATCACTTTGAACCAATTTCCTTGCGGCATTTATGGTTTAAGTTTCTCGCTCTCAATTATCACCTAGATAGTAAACTTTAAACATGCCTCATCTCTAACGAGCATAAACACTAGAGGTGATTTCTAGAGTGAGAGGGCCAATTTATAATATGTCTCATATATTTATGATTCATCCCAAAATATATTTATACACAAACACATATATTCATAAATCAAATGATACACAATGTATAATCTTTATCATACATTATATCCAAACATATGAAATTAGACTGAGTGAACATATATAAAGAAATGTTTTATCAGTACATTTCAACATCTACGTAGTCTTAGTAACTTTACATACCCAATGTATACATCTCTAAAAATTGGCTTTGTCATTGGGTCTGCAATCATATCTCGCGTAGATATATATCTCATGTTCACTTCTCTTTGTGCAATTATATCTTTCACATAATTATACTTAATATCTATGTGCTTTGTCTTACAATAAAATTTGGGGTCTTTAGTATAAGCGATTGCAGCTTGACTATCATAGTTGATGGTCACTAGATTAATTTCACTTTTAGTAACTCCCAAATGCACAAAAAATCGATGAAACCACACAACCTCTTGTACTGTAGTTGAGAATGCTATAAATTCAGCTTCCATTATGGATAATGCAACACAAGATTGTTTCTTACTTTTCCATGATATTGCTCCATGGATTAGTACGAATACATATTCTGAGGTAGATTTTCTTTCATCTAAATCTTCTGCCTAGTCTGCATCTGTATACCCTTGTATGCATAAATCATTGCCTTGATAACATAATGCATAGTCCACGGTTCCCTTTAGATACCTCAATATTCTCTTTACTGCTTTCCAATATGCTTGGCCTATATTTGATTGATATCTGATTACCATCTCAACAGCATAATAAATATCTGGTCTTGTACATATTATTGCGTACATAAGACTTCCAACTGCACTAGAGTAGGGTACATTCTTCATTTGTTCCCTTTCTTGTGGTGTTGACGGGTTATTTCTCTTACTAAGGCCTTCACTTTTAGCAATGGGATTATCTATTGGTTTGCAATCTTGCATACAGAATCGTTCAAGAATTCTTTGAATGTACATCGCTTGTGAAAGCAATAATAATCTCTTCGCACGATCTCTTGAAATCTTGACTCCAAGAATGTATGTCGCTTCACCCATGTTTTTTATTTCAAATTCAGATGATAACTAATCTTTAATTTCCGTAAGAAATACACAGTCATTACAAGCAATCAATATATCATCTACGTATAAAGATAAAATCGCAAATTTATCTTTGGATCTCTTAAC
>JANIJH010000223.1:66642531-66669204 GCA_024520975.1 Erythroxylum areolatum | reverse complement strand
GAATTTTCACATCAAGGTTTGCTAAATCAGCAAGTATTTTATTATAATCATTTAGGTGTTCGTGCATAGAAATACCTGGATGATATTGAAATCGGAATAGTCATTTCTTCAAGAAGAGCCGATTTTCTGCACTCTTTGTCATATACTTTTCCTCCAATTTCGTCCATAACTCCTTAGTAGAAGTTTCCTTCATATAAGGATATTTCAACTCCTTATCAAGGAATGATCAAATTGAGGCATAAGCACGGAGATTAATTCGTGTCCACTGCTTGTCATCCATATCTTTAGGTTTATCTTCCAGAACCATATCCAACTTTTGTTGATACAATATATCCATAACTTAACATTGCCACATACCAAAATTATTAGAGCCGTTAAATTTATCAACCTCTAGCCTTGTAGTAGCGATTGGTTGTCTATTGGATGTAGGTGTCGATGACACTGTTCACGAAAACTGTAGCACCGACACTGTTCACGGGAACTGTAGCTCCAATAGATTTTCACTCCTACAACACCCCAGTCGAAAAAATTGGAGCTCTGATACCACTTGTTGTGCGGAAACGTTAATAAATTTTGGAGTGAAAGAATAAAACAGCAACAAGAACACTAAGATTTTTATACCGGTTCAGCAATGCTTGCGTCCAATTTGGAGACGACTGAGTATTTCACTATAATCAATGAGAGCATACAATAATGTTTACCACTCAATTTCTCATAAGATCCAAATTAATCCATGCTCACCCACTCCTATTAGAAAGAGAAACAAAAAAAATATTTTTTTCTCTCCCTCTCAAAATTTCTGCTCTCTTACACTAGAAATTTTTTGCTCTCTTCTCACACCAGAAATCTTCTGCTCTCTACTAACTCCATCTCTTCCGTTGTTGTTGCTTCTCTTTTATAGAGAATTCAATGGGTGAAGGTGAAGGCTTGCTACACCAAAATCTACTGAAAAATAAGCTACCATTTCTGACTCAACAATCACTGAAAGTAAGCTACAATTTTTGACTTTGAGAAGCTAAAATTTCTGACTTTGAGACAGTATTCAACAACCTTGACATCTTATACTGGGATGAGATCTTTTGATTTTTCTCCTTTCTTCTTATTCTGAGTCATCTCTTCTCAGATGGAATGGAACAGAAGATCTCATCCCTCTTAGACTTCACCTTTACTTTCAGAGCCTTTTTCTTGAGCTCTGATCACGTTCAAGCTCTCTTTCCCTTGCATCAAGGTTTTTCTCAAGGTAACATTGCAAGTCAAGCAAAGTTTGTTTTGTTGTAATGTTCTGTATCCAAGATGAGCATGCCTTTGATACATCTCCACATAATTACACAAGCCAGCAAGATGACAACTTTTTATAATCTTATAGCACAAGTACTCGAGCCTCTATGTGCACAGATCCTTTTGTGGGATATTAATTTAGTGATCAAGCAGGCATAAGATGGATTACATTTTACACATCAAGGTGGCCTTATTGTTGATTAAGGGTATAATACTGAATGTTGCAACTTACATTATAGTTGCCTTCGTAATCCTGAAACTGGCAATCTTTAACTTCCACTACTCTTGTTAACTATTTGCTTAATGAAGTATTGATCATTGGACATTGTAATAACTGTGTCTTGGTATTCTGTTATGACCTTCTGATGTAGCAACCACATTTTGGTTGGCATAATGCTCATACAAAATAAAATGTGTAACACTGAAAACAGATACGAAGAAGGCTAAGCTTGGAGCATCTCTTTTGAAGGTACATCCCACTTCAGATGCTCTTCACATAGTTGTTGATCATTTAAATGATCAGATTATTATCATCTAAATCTCGATTTGATACCTACTAAATGGATCACCAATTATTAAAAGATGTTTTACGCGTCTTATTGACATTCTTCTTAAAAGGTAGACTTATAAAGAAATCAACATTTTTTTTCTTCAGAAAATATGGATGAAAAAACTGTGCATAAGATTCAGGACAATATTTCAACAGTTTATCTTAAAGTACAATGTAAAATGTAGGAGCTTGAGTAAATTCAAATACAAGTTTTATTTCAATGTGTGGACTGAAAAATGATCGATACCTGAAGCTTATAGATAGGATCTGTAACGGTGAGACTTTATTGTATATATCTATACCAGTGACAATGTTTAGGTCAGGTAGATTATTTCTAATAACTTTAATCCAAACTGAATGCTAAGGAAATAATCGAATCCCAATCCTTCTTTTCATAATTAACCCAATCTTAAAAGATTTACCATTAGCACCAATGAAATATTCGTCACGAGAAGTTCATACAAATTGACCAAAACAACTCGTTTAGATAAAATTATTGAATAACTAAAATCAAATTATAGGTATTAAAATATCTGGTAGACAATTGTGAAACAAGTTAGAAATCTCTTGTGAACTATCCGTAAATTCCAGGTATAACGGACGAAGGCGAGCAAAGTTGATGGCTTTACCATAAATTTGCAAAAAGCTAGTCGTGCCTGATTGAGACAGATAATATTAAACTCAAGCCTTGCTGAACGTGGATAAACTAAACTATGGTAAGCTCAAATCTAATAGCACTAATCTGGAAAATGCTTCAAAGTTCAAAATTTAATAATTTTTTTTATTCATTCGTTCAATACTTGAAGGAGAATTAAATATTCAAACATTAGCAAGTAAGCTTACTGAAAATTGACTTTTTAAAAAGAAAATGAGTTTGTTTTTTTTGTGATTTGTTTTGACAATAAAAAAAGGAAAGTGGTGATAAGTTATAAGTTCAGTTTCTATTAAATATAATTTAGTTGTTAATTTAATTTAATTTAATTTTATAATTAAATAATTTAAATTTTAAATATCTAATTTATTTTTAAGTTTAATTAAATTTATTAATTGGATTGAAATTTTGGTAAAAGTTCTAAAATTTTATGTTTAGATATGAAGATTAGGGAGACCTAAGGTTTGTTATCTTCCCGAGCTTAATTAGGATTAGGCATGATAAAGTCCGATCAAACTTGAATAGTCCAAGACTTGATTAGGTTTGAGTTAAGTTCGATTATTTTTATTTTAAATTTTAAATTTAAAAATAACACTATTTTTTAGAAAATTACATTGATTATAATTAATATATTTGAATTCATATCGAGAATAAACCCAAAATTTTCTATTAACTCCAATTATATATAAAAAATCATGTTTTTAAAAAACAATTGATAATTTTGGATATTGATAATTTTCATAATTTATGCTTATTTTGATTATATTTTTGTTTAAATGATTTAATTGTAAAAAATTCACACCACCCCTAAAAATTTTAAGAAATTGAATTCTTTTTTATGTGAATAGTTTTAAATCTAAAGAATTGATGTAAAGATATATATTATCCTAATAATTCATACCTTAATATCAATAATAAATAATTTAAACTTATTACTATTAATCAAATTGAATTTAGTCTTAATTTATTAATTTATTTGATAAACAAACTGTTAAGTTATTCTAAATATTTATTTAATTCATATTAAAAAAATTAAGTTCTTGTGTTAAAATAATATTCCTTTCCGAAAATGGAATTGAAGTTGGTAGGGCATTATTATAAAGTTGGTCGGTCAAGTTAGTTATTGAATTGTTTAATATCAAAATCAAGTGAAGCGTTCCTGGCCCTACAATTATATGCTTTTATTTTATAAATTTAAGCTTTTAAAACTTACTTTTAATAATATAAAAAAATAGGAAGGTGGTGTATTTGTCAATAGTTGTGTTGTACTGCTGTCAATACTTTTGCTGATGTTATGAAGCATAGAAAAATAAAGAACTCAATGATTTGTATTTAGTTGGATAGCTTCAATACTATCTACATTTAAAGGTCTTATTAATATGGTTTCAATTAGTCTAAAGAAGAAGAACACTTGCAATAGATTTTAACTTACCTAGTACTTACTATTGAGTACCCTTCTCAAACTTTTTACTCTTAATTCTTACACTCTCATCTATTGAACACAATGAATAATGAGAATAATGAAGTCTCTCTGTTTTGTTATCTGTCTGTTGCTTGTGATCTATTCCTCTTTACAGTGTTGAATGGAGCAACTTTCGAATGAGTTTGCATGAATCAGACAAGAGTCATTTGCCTCTTACGTGAGTTACTAATCCTCTTGCTTCTTGTCTGCGTATTGTATTGTTTGAAGCTGTGTTTTGTATTTGACGACACTGCTTTAAGTTCAGATGCTTGAGTTTAGTCACTTGTGTCTCAAGTGTAAGTCACTTAGGCTTTTGTCTTTTGTTACTACTGATAGAACTTTCGAGAGCTTCTCTCTCTTTTCCTCTTCAACACCTTCAAACAATTTCTTCTTTGATTATTCACGTTTCTCTATTGTTTGTTGTTTCTGAGTATAGATTGGCGGAGTAATTGTGTCAATCACATTCACTAATAATACAACTTCCTCTCCTTTTAGTTATAATCATTTATCATATGGTAACAATTTTTGTCTAATTAGATCAAATTTAACGAATTCGACTCAAGTTGATTGAATTTTAGGTGGGACTCGAAATTTTCTTTTAAAATATTATGTTTAAAGTTGAGTTTGAAATCAAACTGTTTAACTTGAATTTTAAAAAATTTAAATTAAATAATTTCGATCTTATTTATAAAAATAAAATATATTTAAGTATACTTAATATGAATTTGATTAAGCCAGACCTAGCTAAAATGCATCCCAAATTTAGTTAGTGAATCTAAAACTTGATGTTTAGTTTCATAGACTTATATGCCAATTAATGGTAAAATAAATGTCATTATTATTATTTTTGCGATGTAAAATTTACTTCCATGTTATACATATTAATTTTATTTCTTATCTTAAATTATTCTATTTTTAATTAAAAAAGAAATGTATTTATTCAAAATTTTACTTATACATTAATATAAATAAATTTAAAGTGCTTGACATTTTGCTACAGTGAAATTACTAATAATATTTATAAAATATTTAATAATATTTTGATACTTTTAAAAAATATAATTTACTCATAATTTCATGAAAGGACTTAAACCTTAATTAATTAGTATTTAAGATAATCCAAAAGTCATATAAGACATAATACAAATAAGAAGAAAAAAAAGCATAACAAGAAAAAAGAAAAGAAATAAAATGGCAAACCCGTAATAGGATTGCAAGAGAGACCCATATTAGTAAAATAGAAAAGGCAATACGTGGGTGGTTATATGGAAACGTCAGCAACCGTGTAAAAAGCCTGGAATGTCACGAATAAGGCTGTCTTCTTGCTGTAAGCTAACTAGCTAAGCTCACTCAGTTTCCTGTCTCTTTCTTCTTCACTTATATAATCTTCTTCTTGTCTAAATATTCAAACACTCTGTTTACCTATACTTTCTAAGCATTTTACGTCACAGTGTGGGTATTGTTCTCTGGACCATTGCCCACCAAAAGTTGTACCAAATATATTGATATTTGGTGTATTTTTGAAGATCTTGTAGCTTCTCATGGAGGATCACAAAGAGGTAGTCTTTCTCTCTCCATGTGTATTTCTGTGAGCGTGATGTGTTCTGCTTGGTTTGTTTTCCAGGAAAAGTAAATTGAAAGAAGATAAAGCACTTGTTTTTTGCCTGTAAAGGAATGAACTTTCGATGGTTTTTGTTAGTTTTTCCGGTTCTCGAGGCTTTGCCGCTTCTCTTTGGCTGTCTCCATGAGTGGGTGTGAAAGTATTTCTTAGAATTTCTTGAAGCAAATCTACGTCACATTAATGTTCTGAAACTCTTTTCATCTTGACTTGTAGCCCATATAATATTTAACGATCTTGTTCCATGAGGGTTCTCGTGAATCAGAAAGTTGATATTATCTGTTTTGATTACGCTATGGTCCAATTTTCTTAGTCTACAAAGTAGTATAAATGTTTTTATTATGCTTAGTTCATTCAAACAAGTAATATTTTTCCAACTCAAGAAGTAGTCAAACATACATACTTTTTCTTTTCCTTACGCAAGATGTAACCATTTCATACTCGGTCTCTCGGCCATCTTTTATATTAATTTTGACCTTGTACACACCAAACAAAATTTACCTAGTTTTTGAACTTGTCAAAAGAGTACTGGATATAAAGGAGAACATGAATCCCAATGTGTTGTACCAAAGTTGATAATGTTAAGAAGCTAAAACTTTGATCTTTACGTTGTTCTTGGTATAATCACTTCGAAAATGCAAGTGAGGATGCCAATTCAGATGTTAATTATTGAATCTCTTGAAGCTGTTTAATCATTAGTTTAATTGGCTTGTTTCACATTTGTGTGCAGAGAAATGGTCCATGGCTATCAGTTCCGCAGTTTGGGGACTGGGAACAGAAGGGTCAAATGCCAGACTACTCCCTGGATTTCTCAAAGATCAGAGAAATGCGAAAGCAGAACAAGAAGGATGCCTCAAGAGCCAGTCTTGGCAATGAAGACGACTTCATTAACCCTACAGCCAACATGCCTAAATCTGAGCCCAGAAATGATCATCAAAGTTACCCTCAGAGACACCATCAATCCCCCAACGTATGATTCTCTTGCCCATCTTTTATTAGAAGAAAAATGTGCTTATATAAAGAATTCAGTACAGATACAGCTGCAACAAGCTGTAGTGCTTAGTTGTTTATTAGGAGTAACATACTAATTAACACAAAAAATGATAAGTGACATACATGTGGTGTGGTGGTGGAATGTTTGCTTGGTTTGTTCTTAAATTTGGTGGGTCAATGCTGGTAGTGAGTTGTTGGTAGCAATTGCCTCAATGATATCAATGAGCTTCCTATGAAGGTTATTCCAGTTGACTATACTGATTTCTTGTAATATCAGTAGAATATACAACCGGTATCATTCGGGTGCACACTAAATAAACCGTCGGATACATCCCAAACCACATCTTATGGATCTTGGTTGACATTGTTGATTACCTTTAGCAATTGTTTAATCCAAAAAGAGATCTGCGGCTAGAGTAATCTCATTTGTGTCTCTCAGAACCTAACTTGAATTATACTGAAAATGTAGTGTTACTAGATGCAGAATTCATGAGCTTGCTTATTAACAGTTGAATATTCTTTTTGCACATACTAAGTTTCCTACACACACATAACTATATCAAGCTCTTCTTTATCTGTATCTTCTAAATGGCTTTATCGCCAAAAGCAGAACTGAAATATTAAATTCCTTTTAAGAACTTGCAGCTGCTTGCATTAAAGAATTGTGCTTGCCCATGTAGGGTAATGAGTGTGATCTTCCACAAATTCTTGGGTACACACACTTTTTCTAGTGATGCACATGCAACAGAAGCTTTTTGAGCCATATAATATTGTTCTATCTCATCTTGTCTTCACTTCACCAACTTTTGTATAAGCATCTTTTGTCTTCAGAATGTGGCACATGCATAGAATGTACTGATAAGTTTATGTATTCCCATTTAAACGACGTTTGTATCTTAGTCTGTATTGTGTATAATCTGTTGTGAAAACTTACATTTGGTCGGTGATGTTTCGATTTAAACAGCCAAGGAGGAGCATCTTCAGCTGCTTCAACTGTTGTGTGAGAGCCTGAGTTTGGACTACACCTCATGCCTGGACCTTGGAGATCACCTTGTACCATTCATTGCAGCATCAAGAAACCTGTTATAATGATAAAATGTGTTAGGATTTTGTTTCAACCACCATTTTTGATTGTTTTCTGTCATCATCACTGTTGTAGTTTTGGATGGAAACGATGGAATGGCTGTATATTGGTGATTAACTGATTGTGAATTTCTTTTTTTTGGGTCTGTTGTGATGTATTTATGCCAAATTAGACTATTTATAACTCTTTTTAAAAAAATAATATTTCGGGTAATTGGACAAATTTAGTCTCAGTTTCTGTATTTGAGAATTTGATTTATTCTCTTTGATCAAAATATAAGGATTAATAAAAGCACCAGCGTAAAATTTGAAGTTTTTACAATTGTTAAATTGCTAAATTTTTAGTTTAATTAATTTTAATAATAAAAATTATTAAAATTAATTAAATTATTAATTAATTGGTCGAATTTTATAAATTAGTTTATTTTTATAAATTTAAATAAATTTTTTGTTTTTAATTAAACTTTAAATTAAGATTATCTATTTTAATTATATTTTCATTCTATATTTAGCCAGTTTTATAATTCTTAAATATTGAATAAATTTTTAAAATTTAAGATTTTATTTTTAATTCAATTTTTTAAAAAATAAAAAAATATATTATCGCGAGCATTAGATGAAAGCAATTTTGCTTGTAACGAGTGGGCACGAGAGAGAGGGCGGCTCAGTGGGAGTGGGGACCGGCTCCGAAGGAGACGGTGGAGTAGTGGGGACCGGCTCCGTGTTTGGGATTTACTTTGTTCCTTAGATATGCTCTAAGTTCAACCTTAATGCCAACGTTTGTGTCGAATCCAAATCAAAGAATCAAATTTCAAAATTGACTAAACTTATAATGTCAACGTTGTGGGCTCTATTCTGTGGCTTCTTCCTAAGTTTTTATTTTTTTTAAGAAGGTTGAGTTTTGAGTAACGTAGCCATCGTACATAAAGATGATTATACCGTATAATTGCTTTTTCACGAATATCATATATATTACAAAGTCTTAGAAGATATATCTTATTTGAGATCGTTTAAAAATTGGAGTGTGCAACTTTCTAAACAAGAATGTCTATTTTGGCTAGCATAACCTAACCCTAGTTTGGTCGCGGTTGATCGAAACACGAGTGAGCCACGGGCCGAGGTGGGGACAAGTGCAGGCTGACCCAGGCAAGCTCATGACTCTACCGTAAAGTCAAAAATGAAAATAATGTTGTTTTTTATTTTTTTAAAAAATAACATGTAAAATAGGTCAGGCCAGCCCGTCACCAATCCTGCCACGAGCCAGTTAGCCCATAGTCGGGCCGGACCGACCCAGGAGCAGTTATGGTTATTGACATCCCAATTCCTATAAGATAGGCTTTAAGAATTAATGGCCATCGAAGAAAAATTGCTTGTCTCCGCTAGCATGCCTAGAATTTATATTATATTTAATCTTTGTTTATATAAATCACTTTGATTAGTATATAGGTTGAAAATTCGTAATATAGCTCCCTTGTCACGAGCTTAAGAGTTATACTAAGAAAAGCCTTTTTCAATTTACTAGTGTAAACAACTTCCCGTACCTTGGTAATGGTGTCGTCGTATGCCCTCTAATCTAGAATTATAACATTCTACTTTTTTTAATCAAATGACAATTTCTTTCATAACAAAGATAATTTTCATTCTTTCATTAATTAATCATTATATGTATTTTAAAACATAATCATCTTGAAATTTTTGATACACAGGAATAACTAAGAAAAATTATTATTCAATTTTGAATTTAATTATTATTATTGATTACATATTAATATATTTTAACATTTTAATGAAACATTTCATTTGATTATATTAATTAATTATTATTTATTTTTATAAAATTTATTTCTTAGTTACTATATACTCTAACAACATCAACGTCAATGCGCACAACAATACCCAACACTTGAAATTTGGAAAGGTTCAATAATATATAACTTTACCTATAATTAATAGAGAGATTATTTATAATCATTTACTATATACTGATTATATAAAATCTCAATACCAATTAAACTTTGTCTAATTTTTTATATGATTTTTAAAACTTTGAAAAAAAGAAGAGGCTAAATTTAACAAAAAGTTCGATGTCAATGCTTTTATGCATACTCCAAAGCAAATTCTTTAGACATGCTCTAGTCTATTGCCAAAAGCCTTGAGCCCTTGACCTCAATTTATGTCGATCCAAAGTATTAGCAACTTAGAGAATAGAAACCACTTTTTCATTTTTATAATAACAAGAAATTGCTGTTATCTATACATCCATGTTGTTGTTGGTCATACATCAAAAGTACACTGGTCCAAATCATACCAAATCCACATCGAATTAGTAACTTTAATTGTCATTCAAACATCAGTGCATAAGACAATGACAATGAATAATCTTAGTTATTCACGTAAGTCAAGAATACCAAAGTTTCTAAATTTCATAACAATCTAGTTATTGACACTCCGTCACAAAAATCAAGATTTTCTTGAATTCAAATTCTCAGAAACTAAGAGAATACTCTCACATGATATACTTCAAGTTCAAGATGATGAGAGTCATGACAATAAATGGAATAAGTTCATTGATGTACTTGAATCCATGAAGAGTAATCAAAGTTCCCTCAAAATTTTCACATCTATGGCTCTACTAGATCTGTTATTTATCTCATCATACACGCATTACAAACTAAAATAGCCAACAAAATATAAGCTCCAAAGACTGACCTGCTTTCTTACATGACCAAGCTGTCTACACGTGAACTCACTAGCTGGGCCTTTCCCTAGCTATTCTTTGTTCATACTAAACTGTCTCATGAGCAGAGAACTTGGCGGATTATATCAAACACCTGCTTCTGAGATAGCCGGAATTCGGTATATGCCTCTTTTGAATGAACTTAAAAGAGTTTGGTAATTCAAATCTTTTTGATGATCTGCACAACATCTTCATCTTCAAGTTCATGCTCCTGATGCATATTTTTATCACGTTAAGCAGTCAATGAAACTTATAACTTATTCAACAAAGGAGAGATCACAAAATAGAAACAGGCTAAAAGAGCACAAAAAGAAGAAAAAGAAAGAACCATAATGAATAAGATTTCTGAACGAACCTTGCCAACCCTTTGGGGTTTGTGTTTGACACTTGATCCCCATACCAGTGCACTGCATCATTCACCGAAATCAATTTATCATGAAGGTGATTGGTATTTTAAGCAATTGAAGAAGTAATGCCAATAAAATATGGCCAGTGCCCCACTCTTGAATCAATGTAAATACAAAAGCCAGAGGAAAACAAAAACGGCATAAACTTCAATTCACACCAGTGAATCGGGGAAAAAACAAAAAAAAGGACTACTACTAGTTCTAGTGATGAAGTTTGAGGTTGCAGTAAGTAGAATGAGAGCTTCTTGAGCAGATCTCTACACCAAAAATGATTTTGTGCATTTTGATTAGAATTGTTATCCAACCAGATAAAAAGAACTTTTCAAGTCGCTGTTCAGGAGGCGAGAACTCATAGGACAAGACAGATAACAATTGAACGTCCTGCATTTCAATCCTCAACAATCTATCCAGTAAGTATTGAGGGAAATCATTAATTTGTCAACCACTAAGCACTGCCAATAGGTCCCCATGAAATCAAAAGCATTGTCATTATATTAGCATGCAGATGTCATTTTTCTTCTTTCTTCTGAGTGACCAGGGACCATTTCTAACACAGAACTTATATCCAGCCTTTCCAAACACTACAAAATGCTGAAACAAGTTTGGAAAATTGGCTAAAATGGTGAATGCTCCAACCTGTAATTAAATAGGGAGTTAAAATTTGATAATGACGAGGAATACTCACTATTTGAATTGCTTGGACATGTCCTTGTGGATTCGATCACAGAAATCCTCCACTGTCCGCTTCTTAGATGACAGAATGACAGGATCTTCATAGTCTGGATTCATTCCTTTTGGTTTTGTGTAAATGCGAGTTAAATCAAGATATTCCCATATCTTTTCTAGCAGACCATCGAGGTTCCATTCAAGATGAGCACTGTGGAGGAAGGACAGCAGTTTGCAAAAGAAATATATAAGATAAACAAACAATTAAGTCAGAAAGTGATAACTAACTAGTAGACTAAATACTTATCCAAAGAATTAACTAAAATGCATGACAGTCATATTCAAGAATAAAACAAGAATTGCATTCACCTGACTGGACAGTAGTGAGGAAGTTTGTCCAAAATCTCCAGCTCTTCAAGTGTGATCTGATCAATCTTGTTCAATACATAGATACAGGGCATATAAATCCTACTGCCCTCAATCACATCTATGAGATCATCAGCAGTAGCATCATATCTCAAAGTAATGTCAGCATTGTGAATTCTGTATTCACTACATATTGCTTTGACTGTTTCCAGATCAAGATGATTGTTGGCAACTGTTGAAGTGAAATTGATTCCACCCTTATCTTTCTTCCTGAATGTCAGATTGGGTGGTTCCTTGTTTAGCCTGTTTTCAGAAGGTAAAAACATCTTAAGCGAATATAGACATAAGCACGAAAGGATAAAAGTGGGTCCCAATAAATAAAAAAAAATCCAGGATGTCGCTTATCTAATTATTATAAACAACGGAAAAATAATGTGTCTAGACCAACAAGCAGCTCATTTGCACCCTTCAAATTTTCTTTTAAATGCAGCGCATATGATAGCCAAACAAGCTATAAAAGGATCATACAAAGATAGGAAACAATGATGAGAATGCAACATTTCACATCATAGCACTACCCATGTCAGTTTGTCAAAAGTTGGGATGGTTCTTGCACAAAATAAATCAATGGAGACTGAGTGAGAAACTCAGAAAGTATAACTTCCTTATCACCTTATGCCAAATCCCTCAAGCTCCTTTTCTATCAAACGCTTATGAGTTATTGGCTTAATGGCATCGAGAACAATCAAGATACAATTGCATGTCCTGGCTGTGCTAATCACCTGGAATAAAAACAAATCAGTAATATAAAGATGGTACCTTAATAAACAAAAATATCATGTATAAATTGAAGCAATTAACATCAAGAAATTGCATACGTCATTAATGTGTCAGAGCACCAAAGTAAAGTAACAATCCTATCGAATAATTGGCATTCAAATTCCAGTACAAGGAAAATGCAGCAGAAACAACACTACAACAATGATGGACATATTTGTAAGGTTCATAAACAGCAGCATATACACCAACGATCTAATATAAGGCCTATATTGTTCAATTCCAATCAATTTAACTTTTGAACATTCACCAAAATAACTGCACAATGTCTTGGATAATAGACTCATCCTGGGGAGTTTGCAAAATAAAAAAAATGATATATATATATATACATATGTGTGTGTGTGTGAGAGAGAGAGAGAGAGAGAGAGTGAGTCTAAGAGAAACACTGATGATGATTAGGTATGTCACAAAAAGCATCTGCTAGATTCTTCAGTTTACTCAAAACTATGACCTCAAAATGAATTCTCAACACAGGACAAACTGACAACTACAAACATGAATCGGAAGCCAGAAAATGATCAATACAAGAGGAATGTAGCATGATTTACATGAAAAGCTAACGTCTATATTACACCTATATAACGGCTAAAAGTCAAATTAGTACATCATACTACATTCAAGAAGAGTAGAAGATCCAACAGAAATTGCTCATGCTGTACAAAAATCATGTTTTACCTGTCTTCCTCGACCCTTCCCATCCTTAGCACCCTCAATAATACCAGGCAAATCCAGCAACTGACAGTCATGAGAAGGAGCATTAGGACTTTACCTTTCTAAGAGAATTTCTCAACAGGGAGTTTTGCCGTTACAAATCATATATATATATATATATATATAATGGGGGAAAACATATCAATTTTATAATAGATTTTGATGAAACATGAGAAAATCCAAATAATATGACCTGCAGGATAAATGGGCAGAAAAAGCTCCATGGTGATGAAGTAAAACATTGATTATACATATTTTTGTAAGGATTTTGTTTTTTTGAAGGGGTAGAATCATTGCCAAACAACATTACCTGAATTTTGGCACCTCTATACATGATAACACCAGGGATGCAAGTCAATGTGGTAAATTCATACGAAGCAACCTGCAAACACAAACATTCCAAAACTAATCCATTATTTAAAAAATCGTATATGATAAAACCAAAAAAATTCCAAAAGAAGGAGCATAATCCACCTTATCGATAGTAAATCTTGACAACAAAAAGTAAAAAATCGAAAGATTTTACCTTTCAGAAAGCGGTGTGATCAAGAAATTAACAAGCAGACACTCAGATGTATTTAAGTCACAAGAACAAGGCATTTTATGTTCATATGTCAAACTATTATCATAAAGTACACAAAATAGCCAACATCTGAAAAGAGCAATGGTAATGCTGCACACAACAGTTCTTAAGTTTATAAAAGGCTTATTGAGAGGAATAAGAAACTTCTCAGTAAAAAGAAAAAGGCTATTTTCAAACATAGATAATTCAAAGCAAACTCTTAAGTCTTAATTGCATTTTTTCCTTACAAAGATCGGCTGTTGAGCTTGTCTGATTATACTCAACGTGGCTTAAAAGACAACAATAAGTATGGTATGAAAGTTGATAGTCACGTACCTCTGAAAAGGTTCCCGTTAACTTGTTCAGAAGTGTTGATTTTCCAACTGAAGGGAAACCCACCAGACCAACTCGAGCATCCCCACTTTTAGTAACATCAAAACCTTGTCCGCCAGCACCACTTCCTTTTGACGCAGGCTCAAGGAGTTCCCTTCGTAGTTTTGCAAGTTTAGCCTAGCATTGTATGTGCATTCACAAAAAGTTAGTTCCACCAAAGCTTCCAGTCAATCATGTACAAGGCATAATAACACACTAGCCTTATGTGATGTACAGAAGGGTCATCGTACTTACAGGTAAACAAAAGCGTGCACTTGAAATAAAATAAGAGCAACATCATTTTGCCCCCAGACTAGAAAGAAAAAGAAACTAACATACAGGAAATGTTCAAACTTAATACATTTTCAAAACATATGCTACACTTCCCGAAAGTATAAATTTTTCTAATTTGAAAGGGAAACAACTAAAGAACACAATATACAGTTTAAGCAGGAAAATGGGTTACCAGACTTTCATAACGAGGAATGTATAGCAGGAAAACTGTTTCTTAAAGTAAACTCATCCAGAGTAAAGCCCAATAGAATATAGATCCCTCAAATTCTGCCTCTCATACACATAAGCAACATGATTTTGTTTTCTAGATAATGAGACCCATAGAAATTGCTTACATTAGCTGTAAAACTTTTTTGCGATGTCAATGCCAGTTGTCAAGATTAAAAGTGGATTTCAGATACACAAATATAAACTTTTAAGTCAGAAGGTAAAAGGCAAAAATTCAATTAAATACGGAAACAATAGCATGTCTTCAACAAATTAAAACAGAACAGAAAACGTACCTTTAGCAATCCCAGATGATGAGCCGTAGCCTTGTTCTTTTGAGTCCTTGCCATCTAAAAATAGTTCAAAAACAGAAAACTCAGTTTCAAAGCAAGATTATCTCTTTATCAGCAATATTTCATCCAATTCGATGCTTTTCATCAAAATCTTTTAGAATTTTCAATTTCAGTAGCTGTTCTAAATGCATTTGAAAAGGAAAACCAATAATCCAAACAGTAACCTAATGATCAACCTCACGAAATTTCTCGAAATCATCCTCTTATCACAAATAGATTTATTAAAGCTAGTACTACTACAGCAATAACTATCAACAAAAGTTATGCATAATACCCATTCCTTATGAGCGTTAATTTTCAACGATACTTTCAGCAACTAAACAGAGCGAGGAAGTTTCTCATTTTTTTCTCTTTATTTTATAGGAACAAAAAGTAGAATAAGATCAGATTACCTCATCTTCAATGTCCTTGATTTTCTGCATAACAGTCGCCATTTTCGCAGCTCAAGACAAAGACCAGAATACGTGCAGCGAGCTCCAAATGAAAGCAGAGAAGTGCAGCTTCGCTTCTGTAAGAACCTTCAGAACCTAAGAAGCTCCTAGAAAGGAGTGGGGCTTTTAGTTAGTGAGAAGGGAAGTTTTTGGGTCCCAGACGTCATCGTTCTCAAACCCCTCTGTGATTTGGGCTTTCTCCCTTGGACCTCAAACAGACTTGCAACAATTGCTTTTCTTAGTTCAACAAATCTTAAGTTTGATAGCAATTTCATCACAAATACTGTAAAAAGTTTATATTTTATTTAAAAATTTTAACTTTTTATTATTTATATATATATTTATATATATAATTTAACTAAAAAGTTGAACTTTGATGGAAGGGAGGCTTTTTGAAACTAGAGATGACAAAAGAAGTTTAGGTCTAATCCTGTCCAAACCAACATGAACTTAATGGGTTAAAATTGGTTTGAACTCAGGTTCAAACTTCAACATTCTGACCCAATCGGGTTTAGATTCAGCAGGGATAGATCCTCTGTCCCAAAATGTGTGTACCAACTCTGTCCCATTCAATCCTATCAATCCATTTGTGTAGGTCCCACATAAATAGATGGTTAGGATTGAATGAGACAGAGTTGGTACACACATTTTGGGACAGAAGATTTCATGCCAGATTCAGCTATGATCAAGAATACACTGTTATTTTGTCATCAGTTTTTGATACAGGAATCGACAGGTCAGGATGAGAATTGCACTTTTGAGCATCTATTGTCATCATTTTTTGCTATGATCAACTTTCATAGCCATTGCAAGCATTCTATTGTATATGAATTACATAAACCTTTTAGGTACACCTCCCCATGCAATAGACTAAGAATGAATGTCTCTAATTGTAAATAAACGTATGCAGAAGTAGATCTTGCCGATGGAAATGGAGGAATTTTCTCTGTTTGAAGACGTAAAGCTGTTCCTCAATGGTGGCAGATTCGCTTGATCATAGGAACATCACATACTGTTCCATTCATTCTTGTTTTGCTCCCAGTGGAACCTGACACAGTGTCAAATCCCAGCTTCTTGATGATTTACCCTGAATTCAGATGGTGGTAAACTTAATGATTCAACTGTAGAAGATCTAACAACTTTATTTTTTCCTCGAATCTGTTATTTGCCTACCACTAGTATCGAAAAGAGCATGAACCCGTCTTTGAAATGGTGAAAGCGAGTAACATCTCTCACGGACAGATTTGCTTGATCATAGGAACATCAGATACTCCCGTATTCTTGTTTTGTTTCCCAGGGAACCTATATATAGTGTCAAGGTCCAGTTTCTTGATGATCTTTCCTGAATTCAAATGGTGGTTAACTCTGAATGATTTAACCGTAGGAGACCTAACAATTTTACTTTTCCTCAAACCCAATTTTAGCCTACCAGTAGTCTCGACAAGAGCACGAACCATCTTTGAAGTGGTGAAAGCGAGTAACATCTCTCACGATTATTTCTCTGCCTACGAGCTTGGAGATGAACTTGATAGCCGTGTGGCAATCATTACAGACTCTCAGGTTCTTCATTATCCTCAAAGTAGTGTTTTCGGGAGTGCTTATTAGCCCAAATGCAATTGCAAGTTTCTCACTGTGATATCTAAGAATCTGATCCTTCACTTCAATTTCAAGGTCATGCAGCACAGATTCCACATCAGGAACAAACCCCATCTTTTTTATCTGTTTCCAGATCTTGTCCATCATCTTATATATTTCATCTTTCTGTGGGTGAAGTCCATCTTCAGCTCCGAAGACATGGACTTTATTCTGGATTTGAAGCCAACTAAAACCTTGCTCTTTCTTCACTCCTCTATCCTTCATCATCTTCCGAATTTTAGCCGCATCCTCCCACTTACCACAGGCTGAGTACACATTAGCAAGGGCAGAGTATGCTCCACTATTGTCAGGTTGAATAAGAAGCAATCTCTCTGCTGCAACTTTTGCTAGATCAGGATCCTTATAAACTTTACAAGAGGATAAAAGTGAACCCCAAGCTATCACATCGGGTTCAATAGGCATGTCTGTTATGAATTGATATGCTTCCTGAAGCAATCCAGCACGCCCTAAAAGATCAATCATGCATGCATAGTGGCTCACAGTAGGCTCAATATTGTGTTGGTTTTCCATCAAATTGAAATATCTCCGACCCTGCTCCACCATTCCTACATGTGCACAGGCAGAGAGAACACCAACATAAGTTATATGGTCAGCCTTGATACCAAGTGTCAACATCTTCTCAAACAATTCCAAGGCTTCTTCTCCAAAACCGTGTTGAGCTAAAGCAATGATCATAGAAGTCCAGGATACAGTTTCTCTATAGTAAGATATAAGATTGAATACTTGTCTAGCACCACCAATGCTCCCAGCTTTCGCATACATGGCTATTAGAGCATTGCCCACAGAAACAGATAAGCCTTCCCCTGACCTTATGGCATTTGCATGAATTTGTTTTCCATGATTCAAAGAAGCCACAATTGAACTGACACTGAGCATAGCTGCCAGAGTATAGCTGTTCGGTTTTGGCCCTTCTCTTGTCATTGTTCTGAAAAGCTCAACAGCATCGCTGATTAAACCATTCTGTATGTAACCTACAATCATAGCTGTACATGCAACCACATCTCGATCTCCCAAAGATTCAAAAATCTGCTTTGCTGGGGTTATATTCCCTAGTTTGACATATCCATCCAATAGAGAAGTAAAGGCTATAACATCAAGATCTGATATTCCGCTTTGCTCCACTAACCTTTGAGCTATTTCTACCTGTCCACACTTTGCATATAATGTTATTAATGCATTTCCCACTGCCCTAGAAGAATCAAAATCAGTCCTAATTAAGTAACCATGAATTTGTTTGCCAAGTTTTAAGTTCTCAATATTGGCACAAGCCGATAAAACACTTGCTAAAGTGAACTTGTCAGGTTTCAAAGAAGAATCCTTCAACAAATTAGAGAAGAAATCTACGGCCTCCAAATCAAAACCATGCTGACTATAACCTGCTATCATAGAATTCCAGGTAACTATATCTCGTTCACTCATATGCTGGAACTGAGAAAGAGCAAGGTCAATCTGACCCCACAGCATATGCATTGTAATCATAATGTTCGAGCTTGACATGTTTCTCAATCTCATCCTATCAAAAACAATGTTAGCCATTACAAAGTCTCCAGCTTTTGCATACATATTGAGAAGCGAGTTTGCCACAGGAACACATGCACTAAGCCCAGATTTAACAACAAAAGAATGGATCTTCTTACCTATACTCAGAGCCCCCATAGCAGAACATGAAGCAAGAGCGCTCGTAATCGTGAACTGCGTTGGAGAAACTTGATCCCCTATCATCTCTACAAACATCTTTATTGCATTCTGAAAAGAACCCATCTGATTATAACACGCAATCATCGTAGCCCACGAAACAGAGTCACGGGCAGGCATTTCATCAAAAAAACAAAGAGCTTTCATGATATTTCCCTGTCTCGCATATCCAGAAAGGATTGTATTCCACGAAAACGTGGTCTTCTCAGGCATTTCGTCGAACAGGTTATGAGCATCTGTGTCAGACCCAGTTCTCAAGTACAAGTTGACAAGGTTGTTCATCAAATAAACGCTGAAATTGAGGCCTAATTTGATAACTTGGGCATGGACTAATCTTCCTGTTAACGGTTCATTGGATTTGAGGCTTCGTTGGAGACAATGTACATAAAATTCTGAAAGCAAAGGCTTTGGAATGTCCATCAGAGCGAGAACTTACATATCAATAGGCAATTTATAGCTGCTTGAGACAGTATCCTTCTTCGGTCAGCAGTAATTACTATACTCCCCCATCAATAAAGTGGAATTGAGAGCAGTGCAATCATGGAATATGAAAAAGGAAGTTTTCATAGCAAGATTAAGAGGCCGCCCATTTGATGTGTTGACACATTTACGTGAGTCAACAACAAAATTAGCTTGAGCCTGACCTTGAACTTGTTCAGAAGTGTTGGTTTTCCAACTGAAGGGAAACCCACCAGACCAAGTCTAGCATTCACACTTTTAGTAACATCAAAACCTTGTCCACCACCACCACTTTCTTTTAAAGAAAACAGGATCGTCTGGTGACGCGAGACTGAAATGCAATTAAAGGGTCAGAAACAGAGTAAACCGTAAAAGAGTTTCGAAAGTGGAAAAAGAAAACCCTTGCAGAACCCGAAAAGATGAAGCTGAGGGAAATAATAACCACTCAAAAGCTTGGAACATAGGGACAATCGAAGACGACGATCCACGATGTTGGTTCCGGTCGATTACGGGTCGGGTCAAGTCGGTTTAAATCGAATTTGGCCTTATGAAATCGGATAAAACTGGATCGGGTCGGACTATATGGGCTGGTAAGTGATCGACTGCGCCTAACTCGTGGGGAAAGATTGACGGGAAGATAAAAGGCTAGCTAAACTGTGCTTCAATAAATATAAAATGGTGGGCGACGGGTCGGGTTGAAAAAATTGGATCGAGTCGGTTTCATTCTGGTCAAGTCGGGTCGAATAGGTATTTGGGTCTTATCTCGAGTCCTTCCTCTCCGATGAACTCCCGAAGAAGGAATCAAAATTCTTTCTTCTGCTTCTTCGCTGAGCTCAATTCAGATGCGTACATGGTAGACGGTTATGCCTTGGGAATCGCAATGATGATGCCAGAGTAAGGATTCCTTTTTTACTTTTATCATCTCAATCGTCGTAGTTGATATCTTTTCATTCAAGTTTCTTCTGTGTTACAGAGATACTGCATCAGCGCCTGATGTTACCATGTGAAAATCCATACTCACAGAAGCTTCCAATTCGCTTTCAACGACAAGCAAACCTTTAATGTATCTCTTTCGCTTAAACACACGCAATGTGTTTGACGAAAGTCGCCAGAGAAACAATAAGGTGAAACGTCCTCACCATTGTCAAATAATAACTAACTCCTCCAAATTTTCGTACTCTTCTTGCTTACCCTTTGATCGGTTGAAAATGGTTGATGCTACTACTTCTTCTGTGGTGGAGAACCTAACCTCTATGGTGCTTAGTTCCACAAAAGGGAGACGTGAAGCTGGAGAGTGAAGTTAACGACCTAGTTAAGAAACCTGTAAGCAATCTCAAGTCCATTCAAGTCCTACTAGATGATTCAAAGGAACAACTCTTATTTTTATGGAAGTAAGCACCATAGATTTTAGGTCCTCTTAGATGATGCAGAGGTACAACTGAAGAAGGCTGCTGTCAAGAACTGCCTGTTCAATCTCAAAGTTGCTTCTTGAATGAGTGGAAGACCAAAGCAGGTCCTCTTAGATGATGCAGAGGAACAACCGAAGGAGGCTGCTGTCAAGAACTGCCTGTTCAATCTCAAAGTTGCTTCTTAGATGAGTGGATTCCACCTAAGCGATGGCAACCAGGCCTAAACTGACCCAAATTTGAGATGAATACAGGCTTAGAGGGTCGACTTAGCCGGGCCTAAATTAATTCAGCCCAAATGGTATTATCACTTAGTCATTCCATTTCTTAGAATGTTATCCTTTGTTCTATTATCTTAATTCTGTCTCATTCTATTTCAATCATTTATTTACGTGACATTATTATTTTTTAAGATATGATCTTCTATACTATTATTCCTATCTTAACTCTCTCTCGTTTTATCTCAATTATTTATTTATGTAAGTTCAAAAAACATGTCAAGAGTCTTGCGACTACATCTTCCCCCGATTCACAAGAAGTAAAAGGTAAAGGTCAAAAGATGGTTGGTGGAATAACTTCTTGTTTTTCCTTTTGTTGGAAGATATGGAATTAAGTTTGTATTGTTTTATGTACATAAACACTCGTGCAACCCCACACGTCATCTCTTGCAGTAATGAATATGGCTCAAACATGTCAATATTAGCCTCCAATAAGTCTATAAACAGCCAACCAAATTAGAACGTCCCAGTCAATATCAAGAATGAGAAGAGGAGTAATCTATCCATCCAAGTACGTATGACAACGAGTTAAATTCAAACCTTTATTTAAAATAATATTATTTTGATTTTTGATTAAATTGTCATGTAGTTCAAATTTTTTAGAGCAGGTCTTGAATAGCTCATTCAAACTCCAATTTGGACCAAAATCTAACTAAACTAGTCCAATTCTATTGATTTTGAGCTAAATTGGACCGATACCAAGCCTGCAGCCAGGTAAGGAACTCAAATTAATGGAAAAGATAAAGGAGAAAGCGACAAATAGAGAAAGTAAGAGGAAAACGAGTGTCAGAAGATGACAAACAGTTGATGTTCTCTAGACTTAGATAAAGTAATGCTTGCGTATATCAGATATTTTTAAAAAAAATCTTTGCCATCAAAATATTTTAATCAATTAATAATTTAGTTTCGTTCAAATTAATTCTTTCAAATTTGGGTTAAGTTCAAAATATTAATAAAATTAAAATTTATATACTAAAAATGTCTAATTTAAGTTGGACATATTCTTAGAAATAGAATCATTGCATCGGAATTTCTTTTTTTTTTTAACTAATAACTAGGAAAGCCTCTATAAAAGGTAACACCACAGGCAACTCTGCGGATAGAGCATGGAATAGGTCGTTCTAAAATTCAGACCGGTCATCGAATCGGTGGTTTTATTAGTTATTGATTTGACCGGTTCGACCGGTTCGACCGGTTCAACCACCGGTTGAACCGGTGTGACGTAATAATTATGCAATAATTATATTTAATTATATATAATATTAAAATTTTTTAAAAAAATTCAAAAAAAAAATAATTGTCGGACCGATCAATTGACTGGTTTTGATCGGTTCAGACTGGTTCAATTTATAGCCGATTTTGAAGGATCAATCGGACCGGACCACCGACCGATCACCGGTAGGACCGGCCGGTCCGGTCCAGGTTTTAAAACATAAATCCTAGAGGCTCAGCTAATGCCTCGCGCTCCACCTCCAATGGTGATCCTTTCTGGTAATTAGTTGGTGATATTAGGTGTTAGATCAGCTAATAGTTGATTATATTAGTTGATTTGATCAGCGAAATTTATTAACCATTTATTAGAGATGTTTGATAAAATTAGTTGTTTATGTATAAAATGAATTATAAAGATATGACTTTAAAAAAATTATAAGAGTATGAATATTATGTGTCTTAATATTTCGTTGAATATTCTTATCAGAATTTAACTTTTAGAGAAATTATTTTATTTCTAACATATAACTGCATAAAATAATTATAAAAATAAATATTGTTCCTAAAACGTATATAACATCTAGGAACTTCAATTAAGTTGTCCTACTTACTAAAAATTGTTGTATATTAAAACTAACAAAAAATAATACGTGTAGTATTTAATTGCAACTTAATAAAAAAATATAATTATTTAAACAACGTAATATTACACAACTTATAAATAAAATTTAAGAAATATAATTAAAATTTTAGCTGTTTATCTTCAATTAGCTGATAAAAGAGCTACTCTCCAAATAACTTTATTAGCTATTTGAAGAAAACAACCAATCAGCTAAAATAGTAGCTGATTGGTATGTAACCCGAAGATGCCGATGTATATGTTGCAGTCCGGAACCGATGGTTACTTTATAATTATGTTATGTCCAAAATCAGACCATCATTCATGTAACTTGCTATATCCATGTCGTTGTCAGTTGTCTATGGCCATATGTTTGGGAATAGCGTCGTATTCCTCACGAACTTACGTTCTTGACGAATCTATTCAAGTCTATCTTTACTCCATAGCCGTAGCTTTGAAGCGTCAATTTCAACATCCAACATGTGTAGTTGTCTTATTGCTTCGCCCACCCCAATAAATGAACTGAGAATTGCATTAGAAGTTCAGCCAAAATGTAATTTAAACTTTTTTTTAAAAGAGTGTAATTTCAATTTCTAAGAATTAAACTTTCCATATTTTAATGTTATTTTATCTGACATATTCCGCTGTCACGTGTAGGCCACATGATTTTGGTCACATAATCAGTTTTATTAACGTATTAAAAAAATAAATTAACATAAATTTTTAATAAATATAAATAATCTATTTTTAAAAATTCTAATTGGTAAGATTCACATGGCCTATTTTGTCATTATAAGACAATGAGATGATGGAGTATTTAATTAATAAAAATATTCTCTCTTAAGCATCCTATTGCAAATAATTATGATAAAGACAAGATTTGGTGACTCGTACATAATATTAATATTATTATTATTTTGATAAATAGGAGTGGTCTGATTGGTTTCAATTCCTCACTTAAGGTTCTCTTTTATAGGAAGCTTTGAGTTTGAGTTATCAAAAAAGAGGAGAAACATAAATTTTTCCTATTGATGATTCTCTAACCTCCTGGGTATGTTCTTTGGTCGGATTAATTTCGGACGTCTATCTTCTACCAGCAATGTGGGAGTTAGAGCTATTAGGAACTCCAAGGCTTTTGAGAACTTAATATTGAGTACAAAGACAGAGCCACTTAGGACCTAGTGGTGCACTGGCTCTCTCAAAATCTTAAAAAATTATATATATATAAGGATAGAATTATTTGAGGTTTAATGGTACATTAGACCCCTTAAAATTTAAAAAAATTACATATTTGGGCCCTCTTATTTTAAATTCTTGGCTTCATAACTGAGCAGAGCTAATGATCAAATAGCAAGCTAACCAATCAAGTATACGATGGTTCCTTATACACAGAAATATACAAGCTACGTAAAAATCTAAGAGATCTTGAAGATTTCAGATTTACCTCCTCGATTTTTAGGGTAGGGTATTAGGGGCTTATGATTACTCCAGAAAGAGTTGAGATACCTAATATATAAAAAAATTTATTTTAATTCTTTTTTAATGAATTATAAATGACCGTCACTCACGAAGTCTCGTAATGTTTTCTTTGCGATAATTAGTAATTACTGACCGATACCACCGTGTATGCTTGTTCTTTATCCAAATCACAACTTTCAAGACTCCGTATCCAACTTGTGGAGAGAATAAGCAAACGTCAGTGCAATCGTGGCTCTATCGTAAAGGTATTCAACTTTGATTAGCTATCCTTACATGTGATCACCTGAGAATAATATTATCTTTCAAATATAGGTTTGTCCGTACCCACTTTACAATAAGGAAAATCCAATTATAAGAGCAAGCAATCATGGCAACTAGATAAAAGTAGGTGAGCGCAAATCAGAACCAAAGGTTAATTGGAGCAACTAGTTAGGGAGGTGACAGAGCTGAAATGGAGAGGATGAGCGGTTCTCAGCCATTGCTAGAAAGCTTCAAGTCCAACCACGAAGCTGTTGGCTCTGAGCTTGAAGAGATTCTGACCTCAGACACTCCTTCCTCTAATTTGCATCGATTAACTTCAGCTCTATCAGTTGAACTAAAGCTACTGTTCAGACTCGCAGCACCTGCAGTGATAGTTTACTTGCTCAATAATGTGGTTTCCATGTCCACACAGATCTTCTGTGGCCATCTTGGAAACCTTGAGCTCGCTGCTGTCTCCCTTGGAAACACTGGCATCCAAGTTTTTGCTTATGGCCTTATGGTAAGTAATTGTCTTTCTCGTCTCTTTCCAACTCTTCCTCTTCTTTTTCTGTTCTTCATCCAAGTTTCTGTATAAACAAGAGTCTTTGAGTTACACAGCCATGGCAAAACCAAAATAGCCCTTTAAAACTCATCAGGTCAAACCAAGTTGAGTAAGTTTTTCGGATGAATTTGAACATAATAAAAACTAATTCTTTAGTTAATAAACTGATCAGTTTTTAATAATAAAAATTATTAAACTAAATCAAACTAAAAATTTAAAAATTAAACTAAAAAGTTAATCATTTCAAAGTTTTCTTCTCGTCTCTTTTCAACTCTCCTCTTCTTTCTAAAATCCAAGTTTCTATATAAGCAAGAGTCTTTGAGTTTTACATGGATGATAAAACTAAAGTTAGTCGATCAAATCAAGTTGACTAAGTTTTAATATGAATTAAACCTTAAAGTTTGATTTATTTTAGTTTATAAAAATTTATTAATTTACAAAAACTAGATGATTAGTTAATAAACTGGTCAGTTTTTAATAACAAAGATTATTAAACTAAATCAAACCGAAAAATTAATTAATTTAAAGTTTCACTATTGAATACGTTGAACCGATTCATTGCCTAATATCCTACGAGACTAGTAATTGGAAATATAATTGGGACGAATATTCTAGTGAAGATTCATTCGTAACAGTTTCAAGTTTAGTGTATAAATGCAATTGAAGATAATGTAATTAAAGTAATTAGACACCATAATTAAATTAGGAAAAGTTAGAGAAAAGTATGGGAGAAAGAAAAGGTGTGTATATATATAGATAGATTTTAGATGAAATAATTGATACTCCAACACTCTAGCAAATAGTTACATTGAGTTTTCATTTAATTGGTTTGTCCTATACTCTTACTTTCCTGTCCCATATAATTAAAAATCTCAACGAGAAAAGTAGATCATTTAGCATTTATGTATGCATATAGGACAGGAAAATAGGACAGGAGCATTTTTGTATTTATGCGTATATATATATATAGGACAGGAAAGCAAATGTATATACATAGGACATGTAGGGGACTGGTAAGTAAGAGTATAGGACAAACTAATTAAATGAAGACTTATATAACTATTTGCTAGAGTGTTGGAGTATCAATTATTTCATCTAAAATCTTAAGTGCATTAATAGCTATTAATGTTATGACAGGAGCTCTATTTACTTGTAAAATAAATTGAGATTGAATTCGCTTTAGAATTTTTTAATTTTAATTTATTTAAAATTTTGAGTGATTAAATTTGAAGTTGATCAGTTAAATTCATCGGATCGAACTAAAGTTGTAGCTCAAAGTTAGGCTTGGTTTTTCGTTTTTTTGTTTCCTAAGACATTATTAATGTTTTCTTGAAATTATGGCAGCTTGGAATGGGAAGTGCGGTGGAGACTCTATGTGGTCAAGCTTATGGTGCACACAAATACGAACTGTTAGGCATATACCTGCAAAGATCGACAGTTCTTCTTATGGCAACAGGAATCCCATTAATGTTGATCTACATCTTC
>JANIJH010000223.1:66556877-66579311 GCA_024520975.1 Erythroxylum areolatum | reverse complement strand
ACCTATATGATCGTGTGTGCTTGTTCTTGATCCAAGTCACAACTTTTAAAGACTTCGTATCCAACTTGAGGAGAGAATAAAGCAAATGCCAGTACAATCGTGACTCTATTTGTTAGTTGATGTACTGCTAGAAAGTAGTTTTGTATTTGACTTGGTTAAAAAAAACCAAGCTAAATTGGCATTGAATACCTTTGGACAACTTCATTGAAGCTGTCCTTATAGTTGGTAGATACTCAGTTACTACCGACTATACTTCCTATTAATATGATCATTTGGCCATTACATTGTATTGTACAGATCAAAAAGAAAAGTGAGTGAAAAAGAAAAGTGTGTATTGTGTGGAAGCATTGTAAGATTCCTAAGTCTGACGAGTTGTGTAATGAGAAGTTGTAATAAAGTGAGTGCATATTTTGTTAAATAAGTTTATTTTTAGGCAATCATATTGTCAACGTACCCTACAATCAATCAATTGATTATAATTTAGTGACAATTATTTAAGACATTCTTTATCTTGTACATGTTTAAATATATATGATAATACATTGCAAATGAAATTATAATAAGATTATAATTAAGATATTTATATTGCATTTATGTATTATCCCTAAATTATTCCTAGTCATTGTTTAATTAAGATTGAATATTAATATAGTATAAAATGGCTAGCACACATTTTTTTTTCTTATGAAAGAAGTAGTCGATATCATAAGTTAATGAAAACATGTGGGTGATCGTTAGATAATAAGTTCACAGAACTAACTCAATATGAGAAATCTATTTGGAATATTACTTGTATGCCTATGAAAATTTTCATTGTGATGATTGTATAAGTGATTCATTGACTTGAGGTATTCAAAGTTATCTTGTATAGAAATTACTTTGTTTAGATACTACTTATGACCTATTTAATCACGAGTCATTCAATCAGTAGTCATTGGATATGGCATAGACTATATGGAGGTAGTTGTGTGATCAAGATATAATTCATCATTCTAAAGTAATTAGGGAGAATGTTTTATTGTTCTCAATTAATATTGGTTAGGAAAATCCTTAGTCAAAGTGGAACGATGCTTTGTCAAATAGTTTATAAAAATCATTAATTGAATCATTAATTAATGGCGGAGAACTAATATGATTGGACTCAAAATAGAGTAGACATTAATTTCATATTTTATGTCTGATCAGAATATTGTATGATGAAATAATTGAATTATACTAAAAAATCATATATGAAAATGTTAGCCAAAACCACTTTAACATTTTTGAATATTTGAGTGATCATGATGTATTATTAGACACTAATTTTAATCCATGATTATAAATGTTTAATTGGAGAATTAAAGATAAATTAAAAACAGTTTTAATTTATCTAATTCTAATTTATAATTATAATTATAATTATGAATTATAATTATAATTTATAATAATTGTTAACATATTTGGAAACTAAATGAGTCATACATAAAGAACAAATTATAGAGAGTAAAATTATTTTACTCAAAATTGTTGATTGTAAAATTTTAGAAACTTTATGATTAAATATGAAATATTTAATAAATAAGGATTAATATGAGAAATTGAATTTTATTTGAGTATAATTGATATTTAATTAGAATTATTTGTAATTCTATTTAATTAGAATTATTTGTAATTCTAATTAAAGTTTAATTAAAATTAGAATTTAATTATAATTAAATTACTAAAATATCTAAAATTTATTATAAATAGGCTTAAGCTCTAATGAAGTTAACTCTTCTTACTTAACATCTTTATGAAAGTTACAAAATTCTCTCAACCTGTTCTGTGGATATTGTTAGAGACCAAAATTTTGTGCGAGTATGGTGATTGAGATCAATCAATTTTGGTAACAATTCGAGGGATACAACAAAAATATATTTAAGCTCCGAAATAAGTAACGGATTAAGATTCGTGTTATATTATGATCTATTTGTTAAATCATTTTATATAATTAAAGTGATATTAGCTTTTAGGAAGTTAAAATATAATAAAAGTTTCGTAATTATTTCGCTATAGTTAAGATTAGATCCCGTCTCAGCTTTCCAACATTATTGCGGAAGGTATTCATATTTGATTAGCTATCCCTGACAGTCTAGTGATCACATGAGAAAAGTACTGTTTTCAAATATAAGTTTGTCCACACCCACTTTTCAATAAGGAAAAGCCAATTCCAAGAGCAATCAATCATGGCAACTAAATAAAAGTAGGTAAGCACACACCAGAACCAAAGATAGTAATTGGAGCAACTAGTTAGGGGGGTGACTGAACTGAAATGGAGAGGATGAGCAGTTCTCAGCCATTGCTGGAAAGCTTCAGGTCCAACCACGAAGCGGTGAGCTCTGAGCTTGAAGAGATTCTGTCCTCAGACACTCGTTCCTCCCATTTACATCGATTAACTTCAGCTCTATCAGTTGAACTCAAGCTACTGTTCAGACTCGCAGCACCTGCAGTGATAGTTTACTTGCTCAATAATGTGGTTTCCAAGTCCACACAGATCTTATGTGGCCATCTTGGAAACCTGGAGCTGGCTGCTGTCTCCCTTGGAAACACTGGTATCCAAGTTTTTGCTTATGGCCTTATGGTAAGTGATTATCTTTCTCATCTCTTTCCAGCTCTTCCTCTTCTTTTTTTGTTCTTCATCCAAGGTTCTGTACAAGCAAGAGTCTTTTGAGTTCCACAGGGATGGCAAAACCAAACTAGCCAGTCCGAAGTCAACAGATTAGACCGAGTTGACTAAATTTTAGGACGAATTCGAACTTAGACCCAAACTAGTTCAGCCAGGACGACGTGCAGCTGACCCATCAAGTCAATGTTGATTTGACCTGGCCGAGGGGATTCAGGATTGCCATCTCTATAGTTTCAGGTTTATATATGATGGGAAGGCGTCTTTATATTCTGTGAAACTAAATATCATAGTGAATATTCAATCACAACTGTTGCTAGTTTAGTGCATATTTGCAATTAAAGGCAATGTAATTAAAAGTAAGACACATGCTATTAATGTTATGAGACATGCTCTATCCACTTCAATTGGTGGTAAAAAAAATCGAGACCCACTCGACTCGGATTGGAGTTGAGATTAAAATTTTTTAAAAATTTGATTAATTATTAAAAATTGAGTCGATTGGGTTTGAAGTTAGTAAATTAAACAGATCCGATTTAACTATTGTTCTTGCTCGAGTAAGGTTTAGTAAAAAACTTTTTCCTAGACATTATCAATGTTTAAGTCTTTTCTTGAACTTATGGCAGCTTGGAATGGGAAGTGCAGTGGAGACTCTATGTGGTCAAGCTTATGGGGCACACAAATACGAACTGTTAGGCATATACCTTCAAAGATCGACAGTTCTTCTTATGGCAACAGCGATCCCATTAATGTTGATCTACATCTTCTCCAAACCTATCTTGACTTTACTTGGGGAACGTAAAAACATTGCCTCTGCAGCTGCACTTTTCGTCTATGGACTCATACCTCAAATCTTCGCTTACGCTGCCAACTTTCCAATACAAAAGTTCTTGCAATCACAAAGCATAATCAACCCTAGTGCCTACATTTCATTGGCTGTACTCCTTGTGCACATCTTGCTCACATGGCTTGCAGTCTTCAAATGGAACTGGGGTCTGATCGGTGCAGCTCTGGTGCTCAGCTTGTCGTGGTGGCTCATAGTGCTGGCTCAGTTTGTGTACATTGTCACGAGTCAGAAGTGTAAGAAATCTTGGTCAGGTTTTAGCCTGCAGGCCTTTTCTGGGCTCTGGAGCTTCTTTAAATTGTCTGCAGCATCTGCTGTGATGCTGTCCTTGGAGACTTGGTATTTTCAGATACTAGTTTTGATTGCTGGGTTGCTGCCAAATGCTGAGATTCAGCTGGATTCACTCTCTATTTGGTAAGATTCATAATTCTATATCAGTTTCTTCTGATCAGAACTGGGTTAAGCAAGTGTTTATTATGATTTGCAGCACAACAATATTAGGATTCATTTTCATGATTTCAGTTGGGTTTAATGCTGCTGCAAGGTCAGTATTTGCATGGTTATATCAGGAGTGATCTGAATTCTGCACTCTAGTTTCTTTTGATTATAGTAAGGTGTTCCAACGATTTCAGTGTTCGAGTTGGGAATGAGCTTGGAGCCGGGCATCCAAAATCAGCAGCATTTTCAGTGATAGTGGTGACTTCAGTATCTTTCATGGTCTCTATAGTGGCGGCCATCCTAGTAATGGCATTGCGTCATGTGCTCAGCTATGCGTTCACCGAAGGTGAAGTTGTTTCCGAAGCGGTGTCTGAACTCGCTCCTTTTCTTGCTGTATCTCTCCTATTAAATGGGATCCAACCTGTTCTATCTGGTAATCACATTTTCACGTACTCTCCATTCATTTCAAGGTCTCTCTTTATTTTTGTCTTCATAATTGGCCAGACACGACTCCATTCAACTACGCAATAGGCCTGGGCTCGGCTGGGCTGGAGGTCAACAGGCTAAGCCTAGATTGACCGGAGCCTGGCCCTGCCAATATATTATATTAATAATATAATAAAATATTTTATATAATATTATTAAAAAATAAATTGAGTATTTTGATTAATTTGTGTCTTCCGTCCAAAAGGTGTGGCTGTTGGGTGTGGCTGGCAAGCATTTGTGGCATACGTAAACGTTGGATGCTATTATTTCGTTGGAGTTCCAGTTGGAGCGCTTCTTGGGTTTAAATTCAACTTAGGTGCAAAGGTAAATTACTTTTAACAAAAGTCACATATGATACGATGATGATTGAGGAATATTAAGACTGATACATTTTTTCTTTTTATTATAATGTTATGCAGGGAATATGGTCAGGTATGATAGGTGGCACATTCTTGCAGACTGCGATTCTGGTATGGGTCACCTACAGGACAGATTGGAATGAAGAGGTAGAGTTTATTGCATTTCATCTTGTAATTAACTTATGAATTAATCTCAAAGTCCCCGTAAAATTAAATCAAAGATTAGTGATAGTAATTTTGGCCTAGTTCAATCTTATAGAAGTTAATGAGTCATTTCTAAATTGGTCAAGTTTTAGGTTAAGTTTAGTCTCGGAACTATATATTTGAGATAAAATTATGTCATTTAATTCAATGATTGAAGAACCAACTAACTAAAACAACTAGTTTTGCCTATGAGCCAGGATAGATCAAAGTTATTTATGGCTCGAGTTTAGCTAGAACCTTTTAAGGAGAGGGCCTAGAACTAGTGACCCCAAGCATAATCTGACTAGCCCAAGCTTTGAAATGACATTGTTTAAAGACCTGTTTTGATTTTATTTTATTTTATATGGATGAGGTTAGATTTCAAGCCAAACTAGAACCACAAAGCTTAAATAAGAGTCTAATTTGAAGTCTAAGAATTGAAAAAAAAAAAACTTGAGTCCAACTTGAAAATCAGTCCATGTTCGTCGAGCGTTGTTGACTTCCAGTTAGACTCATCCATTTTATCATGTTTAAAAACAACATTATTTTGACTTTTAACTTGGTCGAATTAAGTTAACTTAAAATTTGATACCTAAAAATTCCAACCAAGCCTCGTTTCATCCCTAACAATAACATGTTTGTATTATTTCTTATAGCTCGAGCTTAGTTCAAACCTTCTAATTAAGGAGAGGGACTAGAACTAGCGAACCCAAGCATAATCAGATTGGTCTAATCTTGAGATGACGTTGTTTAAAGACTTTGCTTTGATTTCTGTTTATATCGATGACGTTGGATTTCAAGCTAGGCCAGAATCACAAAGTTTGAATATTAGTTCAATTTAAAGTCTAAAAATTAAAAAAAATTCTGAGTCTAACTTAAAACTTAGTTAATTTCAATTAAGCATGTTGATTTTGAATTAAACTCAACTATTTTATCAAACTTAAAAACATCTTTATTTTGATTTCAACTCGATTGATCGAGTTAGAATAATTTAAAAATTAATGCCTAAAACTTGAAAAAGCGTAGTGCCATCCCTAATAAGAACATGTTATATAAGATAAAATACTCGAATTTTTTTCTTAAATATACTTTTGAATTTTAAATTTATTACATATTTATTAGAAATTTCAATACATATTATTATATAATTGACCGTTATACAATGATATGTAGCATTTATTAGATATACAATAATTTGCACAATAATATGCATTAAAATTTTGTCAGAAGTTAAAAATATATTCTTTTATTAAATTTTGGAATATAAATAAGTGTTTGAACCCTACATATATGGTGCTTCATTTTCTTTTCTTTATTTAATGTTCTTTCAGGTGGAAAAAGCAAAAGATCGGTTGCATACAACAGACACGAGGAAGGAGTCAACAATAACAACAACACTTCAGTAAAAATTATGATAAATGCAAGATATAAGAAAGTTAAGAAATGTGCAACCTTGCATTAAAAAGGAGTTTTTTTGGTAGAGAATTAAGTTTTTATTAACTATTTCTACCCAAAATTAGATATCTTTTACTTGTACGCTCTCTTCTTCTTTTTTTTCTTTCCCCCGATTTCTTCTAATAATCCTTTCACTACCTGCAGAGCTCAACGATCGACTTTGAAGTGAAGTCATATTTGCAGTAGACTGTTAGAAGTTGTTGCTATTTCATTCACTAAAGCAGATTCAAAGTCTCTTACAACTTGAAATATTTTACAACTTTGTTTGAAGCTTCACTATCTGCAAGAAGGAACTTACACATAATCAGGAAGAAACATCACTTTCATTACTTTCTTGGACCTTTGTAAGTTTATCTTTTTTTAGATGTTATCATCTCTGATCCTCATCTTATTATGGTCTTGTTAGATGTATATTTTGGTTGCATAACCTACCAACTTCCTAACTTCTATATACATATTTACAAAGGATCCATTTATAGTTAAGGTCAAAGTGTTGTTAAAATTCCTTATATGACGAAGAGAATGATGAAGATGATAAGACATCATCACACAAGGCAGTTAGCATACAACATAATTATGGTTAAAGGGTTGTCAAAATTCTTTATGTCACGAAGAGAATAATAAGACATCGGCACTCAAAGTGGTTAGCATTAAATGTTGTAGTTGGAAACATCAACACAATGTTTGCAAAGGGATGATAACAGGAGTGATTTTGGCCTTTGGGTCTGTCAAGAACAAGCCGGATTATATTTTTAATTTAAAATTTAAAAATATTATTTTTACCAAAAGTTTTTGAATTCTGAGTGGAGCAATCCAAGTTTATAAGCAATGTTTTAAAAACTAAATAGGATTTACCAATCTTAGAATGAAAACTTTGAATCATTTAAATATTTGGTTCGGTTTTAAATTTTTCAGAGTAATTTAATTTCTATTAATTAATCGATCAATTTTTATAAACTAATCAATTTTTATAAATTAAAATAAGCTAATTAATTTTTAATTTTATAGTTTTTAATTAAACTTTAAAATTTTCAATATATGGGGATAATTTTTCGATTATTTTTAAAATTTTTAAAATTTATTCAATCTTTATCTGATTTTTATGACGATTTGATACAGATTGAATCTTTTAAAACTTAAACTTTTTTTTATTAGTTTAACTTGTAATTTGATTTTAAAAGCATTAAAAATTAGAAATTAAAAGTCCAAGCTCTGATTGAAATTTAGTTAACTTAAGTTTATTAACTTTAGGCCTGGTCAGCTCAAATCCCTAATTATACTTAATGTTCTTTGCTATTCTCTAAGCTTCTTCAAATTGGACAAGGCAACTAAATGCTGTGAGCAACCAAAAAGCGAAGTATCATTAGATATCAATACAATTTATGAGTAAATTATCATAAGTAAATACATGAGTTTACTATCCAACATCGACCTCCTTTATATTGAAATAGAACAAGGTCTACCTAATAGTTCTCCATCTTTTAAACTCGTTAGGCCATTCCACTATAAGGTTTATGGGTCTGAAATTTAAAAAAGCCATGTCCAAAATTTCAACTACACATCAATTGTTATATATATATATATATATATATATATGAGGCTAATTTACTTTTATATGTTACATTAGGAGGTAGTAGTTAAAATTCTCTCTGTAAATATAATTCTAAATTTTACGAGGATGGAAAAAGTAGTAGAAATTTAATGGTCAACATGAAGAAGAGGATGCAACTCCGGGTGAAAAAAGAATACCATCAAAGAAAAATTAAAAAATTCTGTTAAATTTAGAATTTTTTATAAAATTTTCTAATTTTTTAATTTAAAAAAAATCTGTTCTCTTAAACTTTAATTAAAAACTAACGATAAAACTAATGATCAAATATATATATATCTTACTCAGAATAATCAAATGTGATTAATATAATAATTCAATTCAACTTTTAAATATGATTTGAATTAATTAAATTTTATTTAAATAATAATTTAAGATGATTATGTTATTAATTAGTAATTTAAGATAATAATAATATTAAATTTAAATCTAATCAAGTATTATTTCTTTAGTTCATAGGTGATGTTATTTTGCATGTGTTTCACGTTATTATTTTACTGGAAATTAAGAAATTTTTAAAAAAATTGAAAACTACACAGAATTTTTTTAAAATTGTAAAATTAATAAAATTTTTAAAAGTTAGTTCAACTGCAAAGAGCCCACATCTTCTATCTAAACATTGATGCATGCATTAAGTGTCTTTCTAAATAAGGTTTGTGAATGAGTTGTAAATGCATAATTCTGGGATATATGTTGACCACTCACACACCCTATTAAGAAAGAGCACTTAATGCACATTCAATTTGGTGCAAAACTTAGGAAAATAATAAACAAGGGTATACGTTTAATACTAAAACTTACACTCCTGCAATTATATATACTTTATACACTCTTCGTAAGATCAAAAAGAGAAGGATAAACTATAATTGGTAGCTTCGGATTCCATTTGCTCTTATTAGCATTAACCTGTGATCGAACACACTAATCAAATTGTTGATAACGAAATTATATTGATGAAAAAAAACAACCAAAAAATATCAAAAAATAACATAAAAAAATTCAGTAAAAATTTCATTAAAACGAAGTATGAAGAGATATAGTGTACGCATTTTTATTCCTAACTAATAGAGAGTTATTTCTGACTAATCCATAAAAAAATAAGTATAAATAAATAAATAAATAAATAAAATAAAAATAAAACACTAATAATAATAAAAAACAACCGATCTTGCATACTTATTGATATAAAAATAATTCAATTAAAAATATATAATGATATAAAAATTTTAGCAGATATTTGTATATTTTAGATTTAAATGAGAAATTTGTTCTTTTAATACCTTCAGACACGAAGTTTAAAGGGTTGCAAAGAATAGTTTGATTTGAACGAAAACATAAAAAGTACAATAACACGTCGTGAAATTATTGAAGTCATAAAAGTCTTCGTTTCAGAAAGGAAACTGCAGGTTTTGGCAAAAAGGGCTTTATTAGGGCCCAAAGGAAGTAGTTTCCAAGCCTGATTTCTCTACAAACCGAAAAATTAGAGATATCAATGGATCGAATCGGACCAGGGCCAAAAGCCTTATTGGATGGCTTGCGAACAGACTTTTAATAGGGTTGGGCCAAGGGTTGGGGTCTACCTACGGGCTGACCAGCCCTTGGCCCAACCCTGCCCATCCTTACCTTTTTTATGAAAAAATATACAAAACGACGTTGTTTTTATTATTCTGGTCAGATCACAAGCAAAAATCGGCCTGTGACCTGATCAACCGGTGCCAAAATCGGGCCGAACTAAGCCAAAATTGCCAAGTCTAGAAAGAAACTCTTTAAATATATTTTATTTTGTCAATTTGATATTTTATAATTAACTAAAGTGTTTTTTTTTTAGTTTGCGACTCAGTAAAATTCTAATACCAAACTTAAAGTTTGAAAATAATCAAATAAAATTTAATTCATTAATTTTAAAATAAGTTGGGCCCAATAATTTTGGTCAAGGCCTACTAAATAAATTATCCTAAAGCTAAGCATAATTTCAAATGACTATAAAAATACTAATGTTTTAACACCAAAACAAAAATTAAACTATAAAACAAAAATTAAGGTTTAAGAGATTCAACTGGTAATAGACCTTTGTAAAATCAACTAAAGATTGAATAAAATTAAATAATTTAAAATATAGTTAAAAAGATTGCTATTAAAAAATTTAAAATTTAACTGAAAAAGAGATTGTTAAATGAAAATTAATTGACTTGCTTTGATTTATAAAAACTTATTAATTTATGAAAATTAACCAATTAATTAATAAATTGATAAGTTTTTAACAATAAAAAGTTATTAAAATAAATCAAACCAAAAAATTGACCGATTCAAATTTTTTATAATTAAATTGATTGAACCAATTGAGTTTTTTAACGACTAAAAGTAAAACAATCACAAGTTCAATCGTTAAATCTTTGGCTGGTAAAGTGTTTGTAAACCAAGGAAAAGAAATGGAAGTAAAAGCTTATTCAGTACTCATTATTAAAAACATATTATCTATCGAAAATTTAATTACTTTGAGAAAATTAAAAAAAAAAACTGAGGTACTACAATCTGAAATACATTGTTCTTGAACATATCATCGTAATCAAATATCACCATATAGGATTATCCACCTTAAATTCTTGTTCTTTATTGCAGATTAAGTGTCCAAAAGCATATTCCAAATCGTTTACTCATACAAATATTCCATTTAATATATTCAACATGGCATTAATTACTTAATTTCAAATGTGATTGACCTGCAATTAATCAGTATGAGACATTTATTACTTGAGATTATGTTCATGCAAATATAAATAGACTAATCCTTTGGAGCTAATTTCCTCAATCATACAAGAGCAAACAACGAGGAAGATGAGTGGAATCCAATGGAATTTGATGTTGATCATATTGGCTGCAACATTGAGTCACTACTCGGCTATGGCGGGAAGATATCATGTGCACATCATCAATGGCCTGAGTGGTAACAGCCAGTTGACAGTTCATTATCTCGTGACAATGACTTGGGTGTGCATTTACTCCTTGTCTCTCAAGACTATGAGTGGAGTTTCAGACATCTTTGGAACTACACTTTTCTTCTGCTCCATGAACTGGGAACATCGTCATGGTTCGTTTCAAGTGTTTTGGATGTGTTAGAATTTATAATGGGCTTACGGACCCACACGAGAAGGAAAGTTAGACCACATACAAGTCTAAGTGAAGTTCCATCCTAAATCAATTAGTGATAGATGGAGTAGCCCGCTAGACTTATATGCTAGCCTTCTTTCCTCTCTTTCTCCAATATAAGACAAACTCTCACTTTATATTTCAACACACCCCCCTCACGTGTAGATCTAACACGTGACATAATCTATCATTTTAAGGGGTTAACGACTAACATAAGAGCAACTTGCTCTGATATCATGTTAGAATTTATAATGGGCCTACGGGCCTACACGAGAAAGAAAGTTAGACCACATATAAATCTAAGTAAGGTTCCATTTTAAAACCAATTGGTGATAGGTGGAGTAGCCTACTAGATTTATATACTAGCCTTCTTTCCTTTCTTGCTCTAATGTAGGACAAACTTCCACTTTATATTTCAACAGGATGGATGACACGCTCCTTCAGAAGTGCAACTATAAAGATTGTAGCTGGACAGCCTTAGATGATGGCTTGTACATTCAAAACATTCCTGCTTCCACACTTGATTTGGTTTACAAATGGAACATTTAACATGTTCTTTTTTACTAGACTATGTTGTGTCGTATGCTTGAATAATAAGACTATTGAAAGATATTCGTTCTTTTCTCTGTGATAAGTTACTTTATATTCTAGTGATTACATATTGCAATTAAGAAGCTTACGTTTTGCCTGTTTTACTTTTTACTTTTATTTTTACTTTTCATTTTATTTTTAAATTTACGAAAAAATATGTTTGATTGATTTTTTTTTCTGTTTTTAGTTCTACTTCTAATTTTCAAAGATTAAAACGCATTTATTTAATTAAATATTTATAAAAATAGTTTATTTTTATAATTTCAACGTATAATTAATTCGTAACTAAAATACAATTACATTAACACCAACAATTAAACAAAATTATATTTTTATTTAAAAATATAAATTAAAAATAACAGAAAATAGAAATAAAATTAAACAATTTCAATCACCTTTTTATATATTAATTTATTTTTCTTGTTTGTAGGTTGGAAATACATCTATGGTCACAGTATGGATAAAAATGGTAGAATGAAACGCTTAAGCTTAACTTTAACTTTAACTAATCCTACAGATTTTTAACCTGCTTATTAAATGACAAAATTACATATAAGATGATTACATAGATATTTAGATAGGCGAGGAAATTGGGAAGAAAGGTAGAATTGAATATGATGATTGGGTGTGTGGATAAGTAGTATGAAGTTAGGTCTTATGAAGCTTTTTGGTAGCAATGGGTCGTTGGTTTGGAAGTTATGACTATGTACATAACTTTATATTTTTTTGTATAAAATATATTCTGATTTATCAAAAAAAAAAAACATATTAAAGGGCAAAGATAATACATTATAGTAAAATTGAAGTATAAACTCTTCACCACCTCTTCGCAATTCTCACCTTCAAGCCATGTTTCATATGGAGAATAACAGAATTACTTGGAGAAACAGGATGGTCTTCAAGTACTCGAACATGGTAGTTGTGGATTATGGTAGCTGCCACCAACTTCATTTGAGTGAAAGCTATTTCTTTGCCTAGACAAGTCCTTGGACCTGCATTAAATGCCAAGAACTTGCAAGATGGCTCATGTTTAATCTTCCCTTTCTCTGTAATCCACCGTTCTGGTTTGAATTCCAAGCTGTCTTCTCCCCAAATCGACTTTATCCTTCCCAATGCATATAATGAAAACACTATCTTCATGTTTGGAGTGATTCGATGCCCACTTGGAAGAACATCTGCTTCCACAGATGCTTTCTGTTGGAATGGAACTGGTGGGTACAGTCTTAATGACTCGCATAATGCTCCATGTAGATAAACTAGGTTTTTGAGTTCATGTGCATGGAACAACCTCCATTTTTGTCCTTCTTTTAGTGGTATAGTTGTTTGGAGTTCCCTTCTTATCTTGTGTTCTACTTGTGGATTGTTAGAGACGAGCCAGAAAAACCACGTAAGAGCTGAACTTGTGGTGTCTCTCCCAGCAATCAGGAAGTTCAGGATGGTGTCTCGTAGAAACTTGTCATCTAAAGTTGTTCCCATAACCTTAGCTTCATGCATGTAAGAAGCTAGCAAATCAATTCCTCCTGCATCTTGTGTCAGAGCTGGTTTTTCTTTGAATTCTTCTCTTTTTCGTGCTATGTATTTGGATATGATATGATCTAAAGTTCTTTGAGCTTTGATCATTTTGCCCTCTTGTCCAACACCCATCCACCTCTGCAACTTCCATATCCATTCTGGCCTGGCATACCTGTAAAATAGTACCTCTTCAGCATCATCCAGGGCCTTTGAGAATTGTACTTCAGGAAATTCGATAGAGAGACATTTAGGGTCATAGCCTGTAACCAGTATGCATGTGAGATCGAACGTGAACCTCTGGAACAAATCTTGCAAATCCAGGACAAACCCATGTTTAGCCACATACTCGAGAACTGGAACTAACCCATTTGTCACCTTGTCCTGGCTTGCATTCACCAGGAATCGGTGAAACTGTCGATGGTTGATCATTGCATGAGCAAGTTTCCTCTGGTTCTTCCACATGTCAGAGTCGGAATTGAAAATCCCATCTCCCAAAATGTCAAATATCTCCGAGAATTCATGTCCCTTGGGATAGTTCGAGAAGTTGGAGCTCATTATATAATTTATGTTGGCTGGATCAGCAGTTCCCAAGATCTCCATGTTGCAAAACCATGGACCATGATTTAAGAAGTTGCCTCCACTTAGCTCAAGAACTTCATGCAGTCTGTCATGAATGCGATGAAGATGGAGAAGAATATCAGGTATCATACCAAGTATCGGCCAACTTATAGGGTACCCATCAGGGCTACAATAATAACGAACTAGTAAGAAGCCAATGAACGCTAAAAAGATCTCAAGGAGTCCAATGAACGCCATTGAAGACTTGAACTAAGCTACTAAGTACCAAGAGTCAACACTATGGACATATTTATAGTTATCAAATTGATCTTTAAGAAAAAGGTAGATAAAGAAGGGTTTTATGAGGTTTTGCCACCTATGTAGCAACTTAGATAACTCGACCTTTCGATATTTTGCCAAGTAGCAGTTCATAATACATGTCTTTCTTGTGGAGCTTTATCTGAGACAGTTAAGGAGACACATTATCGAAGCTCAATTCAACTCACGGTTTGTAGTTGAAGCAATACATTAAGTTCACAGTTCATGACAAATTCTTCTTTGTGTGTATGCCAACTACATCCGGATTGTTTTTATCTCCAAGTACTCTATGAATTTATTGCACTTGAATGAAGTTTTTGCACCATTGTCAAGCACATGAATAAGTACTAAAATTGCAATAAATAATTCAATAATAAATCATCAGTCTAATATTGTGTACATTAAAAATAAAATTTAAACCAGTAAAAATTAGTTATTATGAGAGAAACATGCTAAGAAATTTATTTTTATGTGTTAAATTCTAAAATCGTATATAATGTATCTTCATATATTTCATAATTTTTTTAAGTATTATGATTTTTTTGAAAATGTCATATTAGTATAGAACATGAAGAAGATTTCTATTTTTTTAAATAATTTAAAATAAATAAATAATTTTATGAAATATATGAAAACTAATAAATCAAGACATATATTAAATCCATCAGTTTTCTTATAATTATTTATAATTTAACATAAATAAAATGTTTTTTATGAAATAAATTGAAGCCAACAAAATATGACAATATTAAATCTAACAGTTTTAATTAAGAACAAATTGATTTAAAATTACTATTACAACACCAATTTTATTTTTTGCCTAGTTAATATAATCAGAAGGGGAGATAATTTAATTATAAACTTACACCTAAACTTTCAAGAATTGAATCACTGTTTGGCTTACATTTAGAACCTTTTAAGAATCTACAAGGTGTAATTCTTGACTCATCAACTGTATATTGAGAATCAGTAAAACAAAATAACAAATTAAGTTAAGATTAAGTCATCCATCTCCTGGAAATCCTAACCTTGAGCCCATGCTTCATACGAAGAATTATGGAAAGACTAGGGACTACATTATGCCCTTCAACAACTTGAACGTGATAATTGTAGACAACAGATGCAGCAATTGCCTTCATTTGAATCAAAGCAACCTCTTTCCCGAGACAAATCCTCGGTCCAGCTCCAAAAACTGCGAACTTGTAGGATGGTTCATGCTTAATCTCTCCAACTTGTGAAATCCATCTTTCAGGCTTAAACTCTAAGCAATCATCTCCCCATATTGAGCTCATCCTTCCCATTGCATAAACACAAGGAATTACTTTCATCTTTGGACATACAAAGTGACCACTTGGAAGTGTGTCTTCTCTAACTGAGGACTTGTGGTTAAAAGGAACTGGAGGGTACAGTCTTAGTGCTTCACATATTGAACCATGCAAATAAGCAAGTTTCTTGAGATCTTCTATCTTGAAAAGCTGCATTTTATCTGATTCTTTTGATGGTAGTATGCTTCTTAGCTCCTCTATAATCTTGGTTTCTACTTGTGGGTTCTCTGAAACCAGCCAGAAAAACCAGGTCATGGTTGACGCTATTGTGTCTCGACCAGCCATCAAAAAGTTTAAGATGACATCTCCAAGAAATTTGTAATCTAATTTGGTTCCGATGGAAGTAGATTCAGTACTCATATATGATGTCAAAAGGTCGATACCTTGTCCATCTTTGAGTCTTGTTCCTTGTTTCATATCTTTATCTTTTGCTGCTATAATATCAGACAGGATACGATCGAGAGTTTCCTGAGCTTTACTAAATTTGTTCTCCACCCCAATTCCTAGCCACCTTTGTAGTTTCCAAATGCTCTTAGGCAAAATATGTCGATAAAGTGTTGCTTCGAGTGCATTATCAACAGCTCTCGAGAATTCAACTTCAGGGAATTCAATGGAAAGGCATTTGGGGTCATACCCAGTAACCACAATGCAAGTGGCATCGAAGCTGAATCTCTGTAACACATCTTGCAGGTCCAGGACTAGTTCTTGATTAGCTACGTGATCAAGGACTGGAATGAGCCCTGTATCGATCTTCTCCTGAGTGCTCTTGATGAAGTACTGGTAAAACCTCCGATCTGTAATCAACTCTTGAGCAACTTTTCTTTGGCTTGTCCAAGAATCAGAATCTGCACTGAAGATTCCATCTCCAAATACCTCTAGAATTTCCTTGAACTCCTCTCCTTTGGGGAAGTTGGCCACATTAGAGTTCAGAACGTACTTAATGTTTGCTGGATCAGCCGTGATCAACATGTTCATGTTGCTAAACCAAGGTCCTTGGAACTGGAACGTGCCCTTTTCTCTAGCTAAAACTTTAGTACATAGATCATAAATCCGATATCCTGGAAGAAGAACGATAGGCAACATTCCTATAAGTGGCCATTTCTTTGGAATGACAATTTTCTTGCTAAAACAAAAGAGTACAAGTAAGCCAAAGACCAAGAGAAAAGTTTGGAGGACGCCTATTGAAACCATATTCTTGGAGTTGCATGCAAATGCCTGATCTAACCTTTCTAATTTATATACCAGGATAAAGTTTGCCATTAGCTCCAGGGTCCTGGATTAAGCAAGGGTATGAACAAACCACCTGAGCGCAAAAACAGGGAAGTGTTTAGTCATACATATTCTACCAAACGCTCCTTATATTGTAGCTGTTAGAGAGTTTCTCAGCTTTTAACTAGCTAGTATTTTGTGTCGTGCCACGATACAGAAATAAGTATGTCTATAGTGATTAATTGGGACCAAAAATGATATTTTAAATACGAGAGCAACTACATTTGGATGTTACTAAATTCTTTGTTACTAGTAATGTATATATATATATTCCTTCAGAGACAATGATATATAATTTTATAAAATAATGGTTGTAATAAGTTTGATAAAGTGTAATAATTTATTTGTAAAACAAGAAATCTTATTTTCACTTCCTTGAGTTTCTCTTCCCATACTTTTGTTTGTTTTTTTTTTCTTTTTATCCCTTTAATGTTATTTAAAATATCTAGATCAATTGTATAGCTTCAATGTAAATTATCATTATTATTGTATTGCAATATATAGTTAACAAACTATTATAAGTCTTTGACTATTAAACATGTGTGTGCAATTTCAAATTAGATCCGTTAAATTTATTTGATTTAAGTAATTATTTAATTTCAAAAAGTTATAATCATGCTCTAATTCTTGAATCAATTGCCACAAAATTTTTAAATAAATTACAATAGCTCAAAGGGGTAAGTCTAATTTTTAAGAGGAGTTTCTTTTGCTTATAAACCAATAATTCAATCGATGAACAGATAAAATCTTGAGTGTTCATCGACGTGATCTGACGCAAAGCTTGGACGTTATGTTGTTATGAACCTACTCAATAGTATTGCCGTATCAAATAGTTCATACCGATTGGGTTGTACCATAAGCATTATAAGTTCACACCAACCGAATGATTAAACCGGCAACCATTGACTTCGACGTCTGTTTGTCATGCATTACTGATGATTCCACACATATTCACTCATGAAAGAAATGGTAATTTTAAAATTTTCCTAGTAAAAACTTGAACAAATTACGGACAAAAATGATATTATTTAGTGTTTCAGTTAAAACCGTTTAACTGAAACACTATATGTGTTTTTCTTTTGTAAGCAAAATTCTAAAAAAATTGAAAGTGAGATGAAATCGTTTTAATTTTTAAATTTAAAAAGAATTGGGCAGGTGAGGCTTAGGCTCATATTGTCTTATTAACGGAAACATGAAAATATATCATTTCCACATTTCCACTCCTTGCAGATCTCCATCATAGCATCTCAAAATCTTCTCATTTTTGTCTCCAACGGCTTCTTGCCATTCCAAGCTTTCCATATTTGTTGTCTTCCTCATTTTATGCAAATTTGTATTTATTTCTTTATCTTTAGTTATATATATATATATATATATATATATATAGCAATTCTTTGTAAACAGATCGTTACGAAGGATATTCAAACTTCAAACAATATTTTATATTTCTCTAGATTTACATGGTATTAGAGCTTTGCTAGTTAGACGGCTGGATTTTTTGTGTTACTTAGTTATTTGTTTTGTAGTGATTCTGATCACATTCGAAATCAAAATGGATACTCTCGACAGTCACAAGACTGATAACGTATTGGCTACGCATTTCGACGAAACTAACTACTCTTTATGGAAGTTCCACTTTCAGATGTTCATAGAAGGCAAAGGTCATTCGGGAGTCCTAACGGGTGCAAAAATAGCACCTACTGATGCCAAAGAACTTGCTATCTAGAAATCCAACAACGCTCGGGTTATTTTGTGGCTTCTTAATAGCGTCACATCTAATATCGCTTTGAGTCTTCGACCTTTCCTTTTGGCCTTCGACATGTGGAAACAACTCCGGATGATCTACCAACAACGGAACTATGCCCACAATTTTCAAATTGAAAGAGACATATCTGAATATGTACAAGGTGGCAAAGATGCTCACATTTTTTGTTCTGGATTAATTTCTCTATGATCTGAACAGGATCATAGCATGGGAGATAACATGTTAGCCAATACTATCAAAGAAATCCTATGCGAACGACAGAAAAATCGTGTGGTTCAAATGCTTATGAAGCTTCGCCCAGAATATGAATCCATCCGAGCCAATCTCCTTAGCCATGAATCCCTACCTAAAGTAGAGGTGGTTCTCGGTGAACTCATTTGAGAGGAAACTCGTCTAGAAACCCAAGCTTCTATGAATGGCGGATCCTTTATCGAAACATCTCTATATTCTAGCTGAGGTAACTTTCGAAACACTTCTTAAATCAAAAGATGTTATGAATGTAATGATGAGGGGCATATAGCTTTACATTGTCGAAAGAATTTTTTTTTTGTGTATTGTAAGAAACCAGGACATATACTTCTTGACTGTTGCCGCCGTCCTACCCAACGTGGTCGTCCTAGTGTATTTTCTGCCACTCCTCAGCCGCACCAGACTGCTGCTCATGCTACTCTTGAACAGCAATCATACACGCACGCTGTTTCAACTTTTAATCCACATCAACCAACGGATACGCATAAACCATATGCTGTTGCTTCTTTTCTTCAAACATAGGCCCAACCTAGAGTCCAGCAACATATGACGTCTTCAGCACACACTCCCATAGCCAATTTTGATCCCACCTCACTTACGAAATTGATTCAAGAGTCAATAGCAGCTGTGCTAAATTCATTAACCTCTCAATACCCAGGTAATAAAATTAATAATAATACTTCTGCTTGGTTTATAGACTCAGCATGCTCTAACCATATGACAGGGGATATTGAATCCATGAGCAATATGATTCCTATAACTTCTTAACAATAGGTTATTACAGCCAATGGCCATAGTCTTCCTGCTATGGGAATCGGTTCGGCAAAATTATTGTCGATGTTTTATATGTGCCGAAACTTACAACTAATTTAGTTTCTGTTGGGCAATTAGTTGAAAAAAATTGCATTGTGGCATTCTCTCCTGATGGTTGCATTGTGCAGAATTTGAGGACAAGAAGAGTGGTGGCAACGGGGCATAAAATCGGACGCTTATTCTTATTACAGCTCGTAACACCTCAATCCTTTAAATGCTTTCTTACTGCTTCTGATAGAGACATAGAACATTCAAAGGATTTATTAAATTTATGGCATTTATACCTTGGGCACCTTCAAGCCAAAAGGCTCTCTTTTATGCTTAAAACTTGCTTGCATTTTCCGCCATGTTTTAGTACGTTTAAATCTATATCTTGTGAAAATTGTGCCTTTTCGAAAAGTCAAAAATTGTCATTTTTTGTAAGTAATACCGAATATTTCAAACCGTTTGATTTAATTCATAGTGACATTTGTCTTCCATCCCCTATATTGTCTCGCATTGGATTTATATATATTTATACTTTTAATAGACCAGGCATCACGATACACATGTATATTTTTTCTTCGTCATAAATATGAGGTAGGACATTTTATAAAAGAATTTTTTGCCTACGTCGCAATGCAATTTCAAACAAAAATAAAAATTTTTAGATTGGATAATGGTGGTGAGTATATAAGTGACAACATTCAACAATTTTTTCAAAAAAACGAAACTATGTCTCAAACTACTTGTCCGTACACACCCGAACAAAATGGGGTGGTTGAATGGAAGAACTGACATATCCTTGAAACTACCCTGGCTTTGCTAAACACGACACACATGCCTCATTTTTTTGGGTTGAAGCACTTTGAACCTCTGTTTACTTAATAAATAGACAAGTGATACCTGTTAATAATAATGATTCTCCTTTTTAAAAACTATTTTCAAAGAAATCAAAGTATGATCATTTACGTGTTTTCGGTTGCAATTGTTTTGTCCATCTCCAACGTCACAAACGAGACAAACTTTCTGCTAAAGCTGCAAAATGTATTTTCTTAGGTTATCATGATACGCAAAAAGGTTACCTTTTCTATGAGCTTATTAAATGTTTTGTTCATGTATCTCGACATGTCAAATTTTTTGAACACAAATTTTATTATCCGATTTCAAAAGATGACTCACAAACTCGCTTTTGTCTACTACCCACCTTCTTTGAACATGATAATACTATGCCCATTTTGTCACCACCGTCTCCTCCTCTAATTAATACTAGTGATGGTATGATTTCTTCCATTGTTGCACAAAGTACTAACTTAACAGGAACTATCCAAGATCTCGTCTCGATTCGACGCTCTCAACGTCATGCTGATCCTTCAGCTCGTTACGGATACTCCCAAGGAGAATATGGTAAATCTTATGCCTTAGTAACTACCTTGCCAACGGTTACTGTTCCCATTTCTTTTAAACAGGCAAACTAACATGAATGCTGGTGTAAAGCTATGAAAGATGAGATGGCTGCACTTGAAGAAAACATGACTTGAAGCCTCCAAAAAAAACCTCCAGATACCTCCTTGATTGGCAATAAATGGATATACACAATAAAATATAAAGCTGATGACACACTTGATCGATATAAGGCAAGATTGGTAGCTTAAGGCTACAAGCAAGAGTATGGCCTAGATTATGATGAAACCTTTTCCCCAGTTGCTAAAATGCCAACTGTCCGAATAATTTTGTCTATTGCGGCAAAGCAGGGGTGGAAACTTCACCAGATGGATGTTAAAAATGCCTTCCTTTATGATGACTTGCAAGAGGTGGTTTATATGAAACCACCTCTCAGATTCGTTCCATCGGATCCAAATCCGGTATGTCACCTTCATAAGTCCTTATACGGCCTAAAACAGGCTCTACGGGCTTGGTTTGAAACATTTTGAAAAAATATTATTCAGGCTGGATTCCAACAAAGTAAATGTGACTACTCCATGTTCTTCAAACCATTCAAATATGGTATCGCTATTTTGCTTATTTATGTGATGACATTATTATAATTGGTAGTGATACAGATGGAATTTTTCATCTTAAAACTTTACTAAATACATCTTTCAAAATGAAAGATCTTGGACTACCGCTACAAGAAATTGTATTTTTAGTGAAGGTAAAAGTTGTCACTAAAAGCAGTAATATTTGTCACTATCATTAATAGTGTCCAATCTTTGAAGTCGTCACTTCTCGTCACAAATACCTCCGTCACTAATGAAATAGTGACTAACTTAAAAAATTGTCACAATTATGCGACACTTTTGTGACAAAAGTTCCAACACCAAAAATTGTGGAATATGTGACAAAACTATATAGTCACAGTAACTTTACATATTTATGACAAGTTTATCATCACAAATAATATGAAGTAGTGACGAATTAAGTCGTAACAGTACTTCATTTTATTGTGACGAAAGTACCGACACTAAAACCTATGGAACGTGTGACAAAACTGTATGGTCACAATAACTTTACATATTTATGACAAATTTGTTGACCCAAATAATATAAAGTAGTGACAAATAAAGTCGTAACAACACTTCATTTTATTGTGACAACATTATCGCCATTGAAATAATTGAAAATAGTGACAAAATATTTGTCACTCATGCTTTTTTATTGGTGTCCATTACTTCTTGGTCATTAATATTTTAAGGAAAAAGTGTCAATATCATTTTGTCATAAAAACGAAAAATTGTTCTTAGAAAAATATTGTCATTAATGTGTTTATTATTATCACAAATAAAACTATCAATTCAACAATAGAATTGCATTAATAGTAAAAGAAATTTACATCAGTGATCATATTGTCTAACATATTTCGTCACAAGTATGAAAGTTATATGTTACAATA
>JANIJH010000223.1:66537146-66556777 GCA_024520975.1 Erythroxylum areolatum | reverse complement strand
TTCCTCAATTTTCCAAATTAATCAAACATTAATAACCAAATATATTTAAACATGCTTCTTATATGACATGGATACAAGCAATCTGACCTGTGGAAATTGGTAGTTTATAGCTCTTGCAAGATTAAGTCCATCAACCCAAGAATCCTCAATTGGATTGCCTATTACATTGCATATTTTGTAGAAGTCATCATCCTCACTACAAAATTAACAGTGATAGATAATAGCACCCATTGCCCATATATCTACTGCAAAGTTATGTATTTATTAGAATATGTGATACGTATGTAATACAGTTACATTAATTCATAAAATGTGGAACATAACTGATCTGCTACTAACCAACTTTACAATCATATACGAATGACTAAAGCAGAACTTCAGGTGGCTGATACCTATCATATCCACAGAGGAACCTTAGTATGACATCATAATGACTGTAATACCAAAATTGGCACAAAGTTAAAAGAATAAGGGAAGAATAACATACCACTGTGTTGAGGCATACTCAGTGTATGGTGGTTAAGAATTTATTTCTCATACAAGGCTGAAGTCAGCAATTTCAATTACATCCTTTGTGACCAACAAGTTCTCAGCAAGAAGTGCAAGTTATCTTATATTCCTAATTGATAACACAGGGGAAAAAAAAGACCCACCACCAACAACAATATGAATAATTAAGATTGGGCTATCTTAATACCAGAAAGATAACCATCTTAAATTGCAAGAGAAGACGAGAATAGAGGATTTAGATAAGAATAAGCGTATATTCATAAACATTGATACTTCGAATTTAAAAAATGAATAAAATTGTTGTCTTTATTAAAGATATGTGCTATCTTACAAAGATTACACATATCTTGACCATGTAGTCTCTGCAATAAGAATAAACACACCCCTTTATGAGAAATGACTCTTCACTAGACTTTGGCTCATTGTAGATGTCGCAGATGAATTTGGGGTGTGTTTTGGAATCTCCAGCATCTAAGAATAAACAAGGATTATTCAGATATGGACTTACCTGGTTTCTTTATATTGGGTAGTGCATTACTGAAGAGCCATGCTACCTACTCTTCCCTCACTGTGGGGATCAAGGGGTCTTCAAGAGAATCCATGGATGGATGAGATCCTTTGGATGAAGCATGGAGTACGAGTAGACAGATTCGCCAGAAAGTCCTCCCTCCAAACAGAGAAGCACAGGAATGACTAACGAAAGGATTTTAGGAAAGATATTAAGGAATAAACCAAATCTTGAATAGATGTTACCTTCCAGTACCATCCCCTATTGGTATTACCAAGCCAAGGCCCGCAGAGATCCCCTTCCTTTGACATCAGATCTGGAGGGTTGAAGGACAATATCAACCCTAATAGAGTCGCCTGTGATAGATACACAACATGATTAACTACCTGAGATGTGTTGGAGTGAAGCCTTGAAGGACTGATGACCCATGGAGATCGCATCTGAATCGTTGAATGAGAGAGTTTGTGACCTAATCGAGTAAAAGGAGGATGCTTCGAGAAAGAAGTAAGTCGTTATACCCTAAAGGTTAAACGACTTTGTTAATTTGATGGCTTTGTGTTTTACATGTTACGTCGTCGTTTTCTGTCTACCTAGACTTACCAATTGACCCAAGTAGTTGACACCACTAGAACCTCTCTATGTAATCTTTTATTCATTAATGGATTTTTTAAATTCTAAAAAATATTAATAATAATAACAAAAGAAGAAGAGGAAGAAAATTATTAATAATAAACAATTTAATAATCACAATAATAATAAGAAAATAAATTATGTATAATAATGATAATAAAAAAAATAATAAGAAAATTAATTTTGTATAATAATAATAAAATTTATAATAATAAGTACAAAATTTATAATAATAATAATAATAACAATAATAATAATAATAAGATAATTAATTTTATATAAAAAATTAAATAATAATAATAATAAGTAGAAATTTTATAACAATAATTAATAATAATAATAATAACAATAAAAAAAAATAATAAGTACAAAATTAACAATAATAATAAATAATAATAATAACAATAATTAATAATAATAATAAGATAATTAATTTCGTATAATAAAATTAATAATAAAAATAAAATAATAATAATAATAATAAGAAGAAGAATAATAATAAGTAGAAAAATAATAACAATAATTAATAATAATAATAAAATTAATAATAATAAGAATAATAAAATAAAAATTAATAACAATAATAATTTAATGATGATGATGTTTATGATGATGATAATGAGTTTAATAATATAATTAAGAATAAAAATTGATAAATTTAATAATAAGTAGAAATTTTATAATAATATTTAATAATAATAAGAATAATAAAGTTAATAATAATAATAATAATAATAATAATAATAATAATAATAATAATAATAATAATAATAATAATAATAATAACAACAACAATAACAATAATAATAATAACAACAACAACAACAACAACAATAACAACAATAACAAAAACAAGAACAACAAAAACAACAAAAACAAGAACAAGAACAACAAGAACAACAAGAACAACAACAAGAACAACAAGAACAAGAATAAGAACAAGAACAAGAATAAGAACAAGAACAAGAACAAGAACAAGAACAACAACAACAAGAAGAAGAAGAAGAAGAAGAAGAAGAAGAACAACAACAACAATAACAAAAACAACAACAACAACAGCAGCAGCAACAACAACAACAACAACAATAGAGAGAAAGGTTGTCTTTACTTATTCCACGTTTCGCGGAACAGGTAAAGATAGGGAAAGTTATCTTTAGCTATTCTTGAAAGTCTAGGAATAACTAAACTTGTGATTAATCTGTACGTTATTTTTTAACCAAACAAAGGAATAACTATTCATTAGGAATACATCAGTAATAGAATAGCTATTTCACTCAACCAAATATTCCATAATTGAAATCATTAAGCATTAAGTAACTAATTTTTTTTTCATTTCACTACAAATTCAAGAAATCATTACTTAAAAAGATAATAATAGCTGAGAAAAACCTTTGTTAGCTCAAGACTTAATGATTTTGATGATGACCCTTTCAAATTTAGATTTATTTCCTTTTATTGCTAACGGGTTAATTCTCCAAACAAAATAAAATCACATGATAAATGCTTCTTTTCTTGCAGAAACTTTCCTTGTGAACTTTCCTAATTTATTAAAAATGATTCTACAATATCTGGAAAGATCTTACAAATCACAATCAACTCCGTGATATGATCATTTGTCTTAACATCTGGATATTGGAAGATTTTATCAAATATGATATTAATGATTCAAAGTTAATTCAAGATATAAGAGAAGCAACAACTAGTTGAAGAAGATGTCTCCTTAAGGAAGAGCCACTACTTTTGTGAAAACAGAACAGACTCTTGAATTACATCAATAGCATCAATACTCTTGAAAGTGATGTCATTATCAAATCTCTTGTGCTTTAGAAAGTAAAAATTCTTCTTGAGAGAAATCATTGAAGTACATATCGAACAAACTTCATTTGTGAGAGCTTGTAAGGCTAGCTAAATACTACTAGTTTGGAAGGATGGAGAATCTTGAAAAATATGTACTCGTGAGCTTAAAGAGGCTTGTCGAATTTCTACTTGTGATTTTAGTGAAACACTCAATTTGGATGCTTGGGGAATGGATATAGGTTTGGGTTATAAGTCGAAACAGCATAAATCAACTATGTTATTCCTCTCTCTCTTTAACTTTTATATTTTCACATTATATTGTGTATGTGCTCATTTTAGCAAGAGGCTTCTTCACTTTTATAATAGGCTCCTTTTGTTTTCAACTTACAATAGGTTCCTTTTAGTTTTAATACGCGCCTTCTGTTTTAAATTGTTTTGACATGATTTATCGTTTAATAGGCTTATATCGTCTAACAGGCTCCTATCATTTAACTGACTTCTATTGTCTGACAGGCTCCTATTGTTTTAAACTTTAATAGCCCCTGTCTTTTGTCTCTTGCATGAGTTTGCTTTATCATTTGGTATCAGAGCAAGGTGTCACATTTTTGTGTGTTTATACATGTGATAGATCATGGCAAACATTTTGAGAAGTTTTGAAGGACAATCTGTCTCAAATCTTCCTTGCTTCAATGAAAACAATAACTCATACTAGAAAGAGAGAATGATAATCTATCTCTAATCTGTAGATATTGAAGTATGGCAAGCCATCAGAATTGGAGTTACACTTCCTACTACAGATAATGTAGAACTATGGAATGAAGCTGACGGAAGAAATGTATAACTAAATGCTAAAGCAAACAATCATCTGATATGTGTGTTGTCTCCAGAAGAATATAAAAAGATATCCTAATGCTCTATAGTAAAAGAAATTTGGGATAAAATTCAAGTTACCTCTGAAGGAATGAATGAGGTAAAGAAGCATAAAATAAGCTTTTTAGTGCATCAATATGAAACTATTGGCATAAAATAGGGAGAAACCATAGATAAATTCTTCGAATGGTTCAACAACATCATCACGACCTTAAAGAACTTGGGAAAGATATATCCCAATGATGAGCTCATATAAAATATTCTAAGGTCTCTACCAAAGAATAGAGACCTAAGGTGATAACTCTAGAAACTACAAAGGATTTAAACACTATTTCACTCGAATGGCTACGAGAAAACTTGATGATCTATGAAACTGAACTTAGGTGAGATAAAGGATCCTCCTATAGAAAAGGAATGGTACTAAAAACAGCCTGGTCAAATGAGGACTTTGAAAGCTTTGAAGAAGAAGAGTCTGAAGAAGTCAGCAACGTCTATCTTATGGATAAATCAGGAGATGATGAGGTATGCTATTCTGACTCTAATATTGAAGTTGATGAATTGAAAAATGCATATCATGAATCGTATGATTAGTACAAAAGGCTGTCAATGAAATATTTCAAAAAAATTAAGAAGTCCAAGAGCATTGATACATCTCTGAAGAGTAAGATAAAATCATTAGAATCTGCGAATGAGAATTTGGTTACCAAGAATATGTCTCTTGAGGTTGATTATAAGCAAAAGGTCTCTGAAAAGGAAGTTTTGAAAGAAAGAGTGGCTAGATTGGAAAATACATTGCCAAAAAATGATTATGAAAAGGTGAGACAGTTAGAAGAAAAAGTCACCACCTTAGAACTTGAGAAAGAGAAAAGTGCTGGAAAGATTTTATCTCTAGAAAAAGATGTAGCAAATTTCGTTGATGGAAGGAATAACCTTGATGTATTGCTTGGTAGTGATAAATGTGTTTTTTATAAGGTCAGAATAAGATATAATGAAAACAATAACATGATGCCATACAAGAATTTCTTTGTCAAATCCAGCAGTAGTTATAACCACAATAGTAGGAACTTGATACATGGTAGAAATTATATCAATTCTCATTCATTTGTTTTGTGCTTCTACTATGGTAAACATGTTTATATTAGTCATTCTTGTAAATTTCATATAATAAGAAAATTATCTCAAATGTATGTTTGGAGATCGAAAGATTAAACTACTAACCTAAAAGGACCCAAAAATTTTAGGTACCTAAAATGATATAATATTTTCTATAAATATGCTTCAAAATGGAGATAAGAGAAAATTAATGGATAGTTGATAGCTGGTGTTCGAGACACATGATAGATATCACATTTCAATAACATTAAAAGAAAAGATGGAGTTTTGCAAAAAAAAAAAAAAAAGGATTGAAAAAAGGTACTGCATTTCATCGATTTAGGGTTATCATAGAGGATAATTTGATAACGAAGAATTTAAAGATTTTTGTGACGAAAATGGTAACATGTAGGCTCCTCGAGCATGGTATAAGATGTTAAATAACTTTTTACTTGATAATAACTTTGAAAGAAAAGCATTAATGCAAGGAGAGAGCTAAGAGTTAAGATGAAGATATATTTTTGTCTGGTTTATTCTTACATACTTGTGATTTTTTTGGCTATCTAGTTCTTTTCTTCTATTTTTTGATAATGAAAAAGGAGATAATTATTTTTGATATTCGATATATTTTTGCTGAAGATTGATGATATATTTGCATGACTGTCACTTGCATACGATGAATCTATGATATTTTTTGCTATGAAGTCTATATGGTAGAAAGGAAAGGTTCTTTCCAATCAGTAAGAACTTATAAAGCTTATAGGTATATCTCAGACTCTTGTCATTTCTTTGATTTGTTAAGGAAAGGCTCATTCTATTCAGTAAGAACTTCTAAAGCTGATAGGTATGTCTCAGACTCTTGTTTGAATTTTGAAAATATATCTGTTATTGGTTGTCATCATCAAAAAAGGGGAGATTGGTAGCTCAAGACTTATTGGTTTTGATGATGACCTTTCAAATTATATTTATTTCCTTTTATTGCTAACGGGTTAATTCTCTAAAGAAAATAAAATCATATGATAAATGTTTTATTTCTTGTGGAAACCTTCCTTATGAACTTACCTGATTTATTAGAAATGATTCCATAATATTTGGAAGGATCTTACAAATCACAATGAGCTCTGTGATATGATCATTTGTCTTAACTTCTGGATACTAGAAGATTTTATCAAATGTGGTATTGAAGATTCAAAGTTAATTCAATATATAAAAGAAGCAACGGCTAGTTGAAGAAGATATCTATTTAAGGAACAGTCGCTACTTTTGTGAAAACAAATCATACTCTTGAATTACATCAACAACATCAATACTCTTGAAAGTGATATCATTATCAAATCTCTTGTACTTAGAATGTGAAAATTATTTTTGAGAAAAATCATTGAAGCTCATATCTAGCGAACTTCATCTGTTGAGAGATTGTAGAGAGTAACTAAATACTACTAGTTTGAAAGGTTGGAGAACCTTGAAAAATATGTGCTCGTGAGCTTGAAGAGGCTCGTCAAATTACTACTTGGGATTTTAGTGAAACACCCAAGTTGGATACCTAGAGACTGGACCTAGACTTGGGTTATAAGTTGAAACAGTATAAATCAACTGCGTCATTCCTCTCTCTCTTTAGCTTTTATATTTTTACATTATATTTTGTGTGTGTTCATTTTAGCAAAAGGCTTCTTCACTTTTATAATAAGCTCCTTTTGTTTTTAAGTTGCAATAGGTTCCTTTCAGTTTTACAAGCGCCTTCTGTTTTAAATTGTTTTAATATGATTTATCATTTAACAGGCTCCTGTTGTTTAACTGGCTTCTATTGTTTGACAAGCTCCTATTGCTTTAAACTTTAATAAGCTCCTTGTCTTTTATCTCTTATGTAAGTTTGCTTTATCAACCTACATAACTCGTATGCTTTTTATTTACTAAAAAATGTGCAATCGACAAGATTAAGATATATAATTGTCGAAGTGAAATAATTTAAAAGCCTTTGGTTTAATTTCATCGTTAACTGGCTAATGTTATGTAAATAGTTGTTGGATAGGTGAAGCCAAACTTACCAGTTGTTTCTATTAGTGCATTGTTACTGATGTATAAAGAGTTCAGTGATATAAAACAATCTAATAATGATGAAGTGACCCTGAAAAGCAAGGGAAAGACAGAAAGAAGAGTGAATTCGATTCCTTCAATAGGTAGAAATATAATTAGTATCCATTTTTCTCTTTGCATGAAACAGAAGACTATATGCTTAGATCATTGCTAAAAATGGTATTACAAGAAACATATTGACTAAATATAAGAACACAACATCTTAATCAAGAACAATAAAGGTGTAATAATCAACATACAACAAAAGGAAGCATTGTTCATTAATGCAAAGTGATACATATCATCATCCCTAGCAATGAGGTAACATTATGAGGTATGGATGTCACATTACATCTAGAAGCTATTTGACACATAACTTTAACAGAAAAGAAAGATTATCCACACAAAAAACGGTAGCAACTATCTACAACCACCTCAGTAAAGTAGAAACATGGTTTTCCCCAATTTGGGTTTTTGCCCAAAATTGAAGCTATACCCACCACTATAATAACTATAAAACTCACAAAAAAACTTACATAAAAAACACTCATGTCAATAAAACCACCATCAACTTCTTTTTCATTTGAATTTTCTTTAACAATTGCTTCTTGACTACAACTCTTAGGTAAAGGTAACCCACAGAGAAAAGGATTGCCTTGGTAGCTACTTTCATCAAATGTTGCAAATTGAGCAATTCCGTCGGGTGTCTTCCCAGAAAGATTATTGTAAGATACATTAAAAACTTCTAAAAACTTTAATTCTGTAAGCTCCAAAGGAATTATTCCACTCAAATTGTTGTAGGAAAGATCCAAAGTTTCAATTTCTGTCATATTTGAAAGTAAGAAAGGAATAGGTCCTGCCAAACTGTTATGGGATAAGTTCAAAAGTTTGATATGTTGGATGTTTCCAATTTCAGAAGGAATTGACCCTGTTAGGTTGTTGCAGGAGAGATCTAATCCAGTGAATCCCATGGAAAAAATGTAATCAATTTTGTATCCAAGAATATTTCCCTTCACTACAAACTCGAAAACTCCTTCCTCAAGATAATAATAGTCAGGATATCTTTTCTCATCCATATACTTGTGCGAATAATTTACAAAGGATGAGAGTTTATTTTGCGAAAGATCCACCAACCTTAATTGACTATTCATCAACCGCAAATCAATTGGAATATCTCCTATAAAATTATTATGATTTAAAAGAAGATATCTCAATTCATGTAACTCTCCAATCCATTTGGGAATGATACCCTTTAAGCAATTGTGACTGAGATCCAAAGATACCAAATTATTGAGGTCAGAAGCTGAATGAGGAAGAGGTCCTTCTAGTCTATTTTCAGACAAAAGAAGATGTTTCAACATTGGAGTTGCAAACCTTGATGATAGACTTCCGAAAAGCATGTTCTTAGAAAGATCCAACACTTTAAGAGGATACACATATTGAACCCACCTTGGAAATTCGCCAAATAATTGATTTTGACGTACAACCAATTCCGTCAAGAAAGAACAATTAGATAAGCTTTTTGGAATGCTCCCAATCAACATGTTTTCTGATAGGATTAAGCTCACTAAATTTGGAAAATATGCACCAATTTCAGTTGGAATTTGACCATAAATATGATTTCTGGAAATATCCAAATACATCAAAGTTGCATTTGGATTACGAATTGGCAAGCTGAAAAATCCCGAAAGAGAACAATCGGACAGAATAAGGCTTTTCAAATTTGTATTGTTTTCTAATAACCAACTTGGAAGCTCTAATCCCATCATTGTAATGCCAGAAATGTAAATAACTTGTAAGTCATGTTGATGGTATAGAAATTCAGGAAATGATCCGCCTCCAGGACTAGATTCCAAGTAAAATCTCTCCAATTGAAACTTGGGTTCCAAATTATGATTGATCACCCCTTTTTCTGAATAGACTTCATTTCCAAAAGCTTCAAAAGTCTTTAGTTTGGAGTGGTTGAGAAATAGAGAAAGTGAACTTGGAATTTCAAACTGATTGTTGCTCAATGCTAGAAACTTGATAGATGTGAGGATTTTCAACGGAGATTGAGAAATTTTGCCAGTTAAGTTATTATGAGAGAGATCCAAACGTTGAAGAAATGTCAAATTCACCAAACAATGAGGCAAGTCACCATTCAGATTATTCCAACTAAGATCGAGCTCCAGAAGATTTTTCAAGTTGCAGAGGCCTAGATGTATATTATAGAGAAATATATTAGAGAGAAGGAGAAAAAAGGTAGACTTCAAATTATATTGTTAAGACTAACTTACCTCTAGTACCTTGAATGCTACCAGCGAGCTCACAACCTGGCAACGATAGAATCTGAAGTGAAGTCACGTTTGCAATGGACAGTAGAAAGGCATTGTTATTTCCCAAGTCACTGTAATCTAAATATAATTCTTTCAAATTGTTAAAATTGGACAAGCCTGCAAAGACAAAAAAATGCTTATACACTTAAATTTAGGTTAAAAGATATAATAAAACCCTATAATGTTTCTTAAAAAGTCTAAGTTAGTATATATTATTATTATTTATGTCAAATCTTAACAAAATCAAGTTTTTGACATTTCTAATCTATGCATTATCAAATTAGTCTAAGAGATGTTATAGCTAAGTAATTTGGACCCATCAAAACCTGATGTAATTTTAAAAATAATGTCTATAAATATTAGTTAAAAGTGTGATTTCACCTTAACATTTCATAAAAGATCTAAACAAGTTTCTATTGTTATCTCTATTATCACTTTTTTACCCTATTCTAGGAGCACCGGATATTATTTAATGCAAATTAATACTAGAGATAACTATAAAAGTTTAATTAAAACTTCTATAAAACTTTGAGATACAAATCACACTTTTAAGAAGAAACAATTTTCATTCTTTCAAACAAATTCCAAGTTTGTTACTTCTACAAAGGAAAGTAGACTAAACAAGAAATATTTATAACTTTTTTTATAAAATTAGACAAGTTTGAATCAATCCCTTGCAGGCAAAGAAGATGAAGAGCTCCAAAACTTTTCAGGAAGTTTTCTTTCAAAGAAAATAATTAATATATAAAATTAACATTTTCTAGTGCTATTTATAAATAATAACAAATAATTTTACATAAAGTTATCGATAGCTTGACATTTCTTTGTTTACTTACCTTTTGAAATTTGTACTTCAGTAAAATTATTCCATTCCAGATGAAGGGACTTGAGTTTTGGTAAGGTTTTTAATGACTGTAACTGAAACATACTTCCATTACTATCAACGTGATTGAGCCAAAGGACTGTAATGTTGCTTGAACCTTCAATATCTACAAGAAGGAATTTATAGATCATCAGCAAGAAATTATTATCAATTGTATGTATCAAGTGGATTTAGTTAGTGAAAGTGTAACCAAAAAAATTATAAATTGAAAAATGATCAAAGTAGAAACATCACCAACTTCATTTAGATTTTATAACTAAATGTTATATGATGGAAACATCAATACAATTTTTTGCAAGAGATGGAGATATACCTTTAGGTTCAACAAATTTGTCAATGTTATTGCTGCTAATGTCTAGCTCCTCCAAATTGGATAAGGCAATCAAATCTTGGGAGCAACCAAAAAAACAAAGTATATTTGGATATTAATACAAATTAGCACAAATTGTACTCAAGATAAACCATATATAAAATTTTTAAAATAATATTTTCTTAATAAAAGTTTTATCTTTTCTTTAATTTTGGGATAAAAGATAAAGTTGGCAAATAAACATAATTAACCATTTTTTGAGTGAAAGTTAAAATATTTTGTACAAGTTAAAATTTTGAATATTTAATTAAAATAAGTAAAATTAAGGTCAATATTAAACAAATCATAAAAATTGTAGAATTTCGGATAATAATAATAAACAGTACCGTTCTTCTCAATAATAATAATAATAAAGGAACGGACCAACCTTGCGTGTTGATTGAACCTTTTTGTTGTGTATCAGACATGAGTAAGGTTCTGAGAGAGTGAAGTCCACGAAGTAATGGTAAGATGCTGCTATACAAGTCATTAAAACTCAGATCGAGAACTTCTAAGTTCCTAAGCTTTGATAATTCTTCCAAACCTACAGAAAACTTATGCATGTGATTACTCACAAAAGTGAAATGATACAAAAACCATTGCTTTGATATATATAATTATCGGGAATGGCTAATCTGATTTTTTATAAAAAAAATACTAACTAAAAAGCTTAATCCAAACTTACCACTTGTTCCTACCAATGCAATCTCACTTATATATAAAGACTTGAGCAACGTAAAACCACCTAAAAATGGTAAAATGGTGTTCCCCATTTTATTGAAACTTAAATCAAGATGCTCCAAATTGATAATACTTGACAACCTTTCAAAACCTGCACACCAACAATATTATAAGTTTAACCTCTTATTTGTATGCAATAATCATGTGATTTGATAAGAAGAATCAAATGATTAAGAACCTTCATTCATCGCACAACAAATAATCTTATTGTTTTGTAAAACAAGTCTTCGGAGTTCTTGAAATGGAAGAAACAGTGAAGCATTGAAGTGCCAGTCTACAAAACCTTCCTCTCTAAATGAGTAAAGCTTGAGCTCGTAGATTCGACCTGTTGTGGTCTTACATCCAACACCATCCCACTTACAACAGTCAACGTCCTTCCTCCATGAAAGCATTCTTTGAGATAGGCTATTTGGGTAAGTGAACGAATCTTTAAGCTTCAATAGTGCGACTCTCTCTTCCTCCCAACAAGCATCACTTCCCATCCCTTGCGATAATAATAACAAGAACAAGAACAATATCATCAACATCGTTACTACTACGAACCTCACTTGATACTTCGCTGTTCTAATGAAGTTTTATAGTGAAAAAGTGATGAGCATCCATAATCCTTTTATCAGAGACTCATTCATTAAGGTGGTTGAACATATTTATGATAGTGGTCCAACTTTTGACAATAATTCCTGAAAGCTAAGTGATGGTTATGCATTGACCAAAAGAAATTCATTTATTATAAGTTACGGTTGGGGCTTTGTGGTACCAATAAATTTACTCAATTTTTTTTATCTTTTTTTTATAAATTTATTTCTTTTTATTCTTTCAATATCAAATACAATCATTTTTATATTTTCAACTAGAATTTTTTTGGTAATTTCCATACATATTTTTATATTTTCATCAAGAATATTATTTTTGATATCCAATCTTTTTCTTATATTGATGTAGCTTATAATTCTTGTAGCTTATAATTCTTCTTTCTAAATCACGCATTTGATGCATTATTGTGTTGTCACTTCTGTAATAACTCGTAAGATAAAGATGTATAGATACATGTATAACAACAAGGAAGACTTGGAAGCTTAGGAATAAAACAAACATTAATGGTTGTACTTTGTATGGCCCTATGATTAGTACGTACAAGAATGAAAGATCTGAAATAATTAGAGAAAAAAAGGACAATAAATTAAAAAAGAAATTCCTCAAAAAAATGCATTGCCTCAAGAATTGCTTTTACTAGTAGATATTTATGGTCTCATTATACTTGGATTAAAAGAAAAAAATTGACGAAAGAGGTTTAACTTTTAAAGTTTCATAATAATTAACGTTTTGTTCTTCAAATTTCCTCCCTCCATCGAAATTTTATTTATTTTATTAAATTTATATATTTATTAACAAATTAAACACCTATTTCCAAACTACACATTACAAATACCTTTTATAAACATGATGTATTATTTATTTTCATTTTGTTTAAAATATAATTTATTCTTTTGAATGAAATAATAATTTTCATTTATTATAAACGGTTATTTATGGAATTAATTAGATTTCAAGATATTAAATTGATTAATTTTTTTTATATAATTAGCTTAAATATGATTACATAATTAGTGATTCTTGTGTATTTATAAGATAAGCAAGTTAAAGTAATTATATATATAGTTTATTATTTTTGCATTGATCATTTTGATAATTTGGAAAATTAAGGAAAAAATATAATAATTATACACCCTCCAGTTGGGATGTTTAACGTTCTTGACTATCTATATTTTGGCGTCAATGATCAACAAAAGTTGGCTTTTTCTTATCCCTTTATTCTTTGATATGCAAGTGACATGAACATGCAACTAACTCTATTAATGCCTCAATGAGCTAATAAAATTACAAACTAATTGAATAAAAATATCTTATCAGTCTTAAATCAGATTTAAAAAAAAAATTCAAAATATAAAGTTAAGACCTTATCCAAATGAAAAAGACACAACCTTTTATCGTAAGATTTTATTGGTTGAAGTTTATATTCCTTTTTATATATGCTTACAAGAAAGTGTAGAATAAAATTTAAAATAAAACTTAATTAATATAAAATTTATAGTACTTTTTAAAATTGTAATAAAGTAGTCTTTGCCTCTAAAGAAAATAAGAAAAGGTTACTTTCTTTGGTTTGAGTTTTTTTGAAACTGTATTTTATTATTAATTTAGTTTTTAAGTAATTTTCTCTAACAATAAAATTTAAATTTGTATTAAGTTATTAATCCATAATTTCTTAGCAAAAAAGTTATTAAATTTATAATAGTAAACTTATAAGGCTTAATTATTAAAAATATCAAAATTTACTTAATTTTATAATTATAGCCAAAACTTAACAAAAAGTCAATTAAATATTTAATTTTTTAATAAAAATTTTCAATTCTAGCTGAGTGTTGGTGTCTCTCTTAAATTTGCAAACATATCTTGTCACGTGTTGCAGAAACCAAAACACTGGTTCATGTTAATACAATCCCACGCCAACCATCGACTGGCTGATATCGTCGTTGCTTACACATTCCCCTTTTGTTGATGCCGACTTGCAAGTGGACTGTCCACTTGCAAGAACACAATTGGGAACACTTTTGGGGAGGCTTATAAATAGGCCTTCCCATACGGTTTTAAAGGCATTTCAAAAAATTGTTAGCTTCTTCATTTTCAATCCCGAGAATGTTTCTCATATTTTTTTTAGAGTTAGTATTTTTCATTATAAGATTAGAAAGAGATTGTATCTCTTAAATTTTTCATAGTGAAATTTCTTCTTTTTGCCGGTAGTTTTTACTCTAATTTATTTGAGAGTTTTTCATGTAAAACTTGTATGTCAATTTTTTCATTATTATTTTTCCAATCCTATTTAATTGCGAACGTGCGCTAATCTGATCAATTTTTAACAAGTGATATTAGAGCTGTGTTGAGAAAATTACGACGACTTTTTTTAGTGCAATCTATATTCACGTGAAATAATGGTAGCAAAGTTATGCTCGTAATAGAAATAATGACGGCAAAATTTGAGATTGAGAAGTTCAGTGAAAGTAATTTCTCATTGGAGAAGTTGAAGATGAAGGTTATCTTAAAGAAAGATAACTATTTAGCGACCGTTAGCGAAAGGATGACAATATTCACAGATGATAATAAATGGAATGAGATGGACAGGAACACTATTGCAAATCTTCATATGACTTTAGCATATGAGGAGTTGTCAAGCATGAAAGAGAAGAAGATGACAAAAGAGATTTGGGATCATCTAACAAAATTGTATGAGGTTAAATCACTGCACAACAAAATTTTCCTCAAAAGAAAACTTTATACTCTTCATATGGCGAAATCTACTTCAGTGACAGAGCACATCAATACCTTAAATACTCTATTATCTTAACTCACTTCGTTGGGCTGTAAAATAGAGCCAAATACACGTGTTGAGCTTCTACTTCAAAGTTTACCTGATTCGTATTATCAACTCATCATCAACTTAATAAATAATATCCTTACGGATGTTCTACTCTTTAATGATGTTGCAGCTTACTTGATTCGCATGATCAACTCATCATCAACTTAACAAATAATATCCTTACGGATGTTTTACTCTTCAATGATGTTGCAGCTACTGTCTTAGAAGAGGAGAATCAGTGCAAGAATAAAGAAGATAGGCAGGCAAGTTCACAACGTGTAGAGGCCTTGACGGTGATGTGAGGTAGATCAACAGAATGAGGATAAACTGTAAACCAAAATCATGGTAGATCAAAATCAAGAAGTCAGAAGAATTTAAAATACTACTATTATGGTAAGAAAGGTCACTTGAAGAAAGATTGTTGGAATTTAAAGAAAAAAATTCAATCCTCAAGGAAATATAACAAGTTATTCCAATGACGGAGATGTTCTATGTTGTCAAGTGACAATGACTAGTGAAGGCAGGAAAAGACTTGCTAAAGTATGACTTCTTGACTTAGGAGCTATATTCCACATGACCCCTCGAAGAGAATGGTTCCATCATTATGAACCTATCTCTGAAGAATCTGTGTATAGTTGTAATGATTAAGCCTTAAAGATCATTGGCATTGGAACTATCAGGCTGAAAATGTATGATGGTATAATTCATGCTATTCAAGATGTGCAACATGTAGAGGGCCTGAAGAACAACTTATTGTTTGTAGGACAACTAGATGATCTTGGCTGCAAGATCATTGGTGAGAATGTGATCATTAAAATAATAAAAGGAACAGTTGTACTTACTAAGGGAGAAAATATAGCTACAAATTTATACATGGTAAAGGGAGAGACTTTATAAGAAGCTGAACCATCAGTTGTATCAAGTAGTGCAAGTGAAAGATCAGCAATGATGTGGCATCAGAAACTTAGGCATATGTTTGAACAAGGAATGAAAATCCATGAAGAGTAGAAGCTACTTATTGGACTTACAAAAGTATCACTTCCTTTCTATGAGCATTGTGCTATAAGAAAGCAACATTGATTGAAGTTCAACACATCAAATTTTAGAAGCAAATTAGTTTTAGAATTGGTTCACTATAATGTATGGCAAGCACCAGTTCTATCCCTAGGAGAAGCAAAGCACTTTGTTTCCTTCGTTGATGATTATTCTAGGAGATGTTGGGTGTATCCAATCAAGAGGAAGGCAAATGTGTTTCCAGTCTTTGAAGTTTAATCAAGTGTTTGAGGATAGATAATGGAGGAGGATACACTAACAATGAATTTGATCAATTCTGTAAGCAAGAACACATCAAAAGGCAGTTCATGACGACATACACTCCTCAGCATAATGGAGTGGCAGAGCAAATGAACATAACTCTATTAGAGAGAACTAGAGCTATATTGACAGGTATCACTTATAATGTGGTAAATCGAGCCCCATTAACTACATTTGAGTTGAAGACATCGATGGAGATATGGATTGATAAGCTAGTTGATTATTCAAACCTCCATATATTCGAAAGTCCTGTGTATATGATGTAAAATCCCCAAGAAACTACAAAGCTGAATCCAAAATCTAAGAAATGCTTACTCCTGGGGTATGCTGATGGATTGAAAGGGTATCGCCTGTAGGATCCCATTGCTCATAAGGTTATCATCAGTAGGAATCTAATATTTATAGATGAGCTACAATAGAAAGGAGAAGATGATAGCACATTAAAGGAAGATTTAGAGACTACTGTTGTTCAGGTGGAAAAGGAATCCCAGATGAATTCTTCTAAAGTAGCAATAGCGCACGAGCTACAATAACCAATAGAGTCTGAAGCTCCATAGACTCGTCAATCAAATTGCCCAAAAAGATGACCAATTAGCATTCATACTATATTATTGAGGGCAATGTTTCATACTGTCTTTTAACTGAGGATGGGGAGTCATCAACTTTCCAGGAGGCAATGAATAGTTCAGATGCATCTCAATGGATGACAATAATAGAATAAATTAAAGTTCTTCATAAGAATAGGACTTGGGAACTTGTCCCATTACCACAAGGAAGGAAGGCCATTAGTAACAAATGGGTTTATTAGATCAAGCGAAATGGCGATGATTAGGTGGACCGGTATCATGCAAGATTAGTGGTGAAAGGATATGCTCAGAAGGGAGGCAATGATTTCAATGAAATATTTTCCCCTGTGGTTTGACTCGCTACAATTCGAGTAATCTTGGCAATGTGTGCTACATTTGATTTATATCTTGAATAGTTAGATGTAAAAACAACTTTTCTTCATAGAGATCTTGATGAAGAAATTTATATGCTCCAACTAGAAGGTTTTGAAGAAAAAGGCGTGGAGAATTTGGTTTGTAGATTGAACAAATCTCTGTGTAGTCTATAACAGGCTTCAAGATGTTGGTACAAGAGATTTGATTCCTTTATGAGCCTTGGATACAACAGACTCAATGCAGACCCCTGTACATATTTCAAGAGCTTTAGTGAACATGATTTTATTATCTTGCTATTGTATGTAGATGACATATTGGTAGCAGGCCTCAACAAAGATCATCTCAAGGATTTAAAGCCACAATTGGCTAAGGAATTTTATATGAAGGACTTGGGACTAGCAAACAAGATTTTAGGGATGCAAATTTATTGAGACAAAAGAAACATGAAGATTTGACTTTCTCAGAAGAATTATCTAAAGAAGATCTAGTGACGCTTCAATATGCAAGATTGTAAGCTAATTTCTACCCTGCTTCCGATTAACTTCAAGTTATCTTCTAGCATGAGTCCTAGTCTTGAAGATAAGAGGATTGAGATTGAAAAATTGAAGGGAGCAATAGTTTTACAAACTTTCTGATTCATTTCTAGTAACCAAAAAATCATAAAAATTAAGAGAACTAAAAATAAATCAACACCGAAAATTTGGTAACGTAGTTCGGCACATCTTGCCTACGTCTGCGAGGCCTCACCCAGCTTAATTCTTTCACTAACGACAATAGTTTTATACAAGGCTTTACTGAGCTGACACCACTCAACCGTTGACACTATCCCTCGTCCTCACTACTTGTGAAAGAATTTCATACCCAATAATACGACCGAACCTCAATAGAGGATTTTCTCAACACTTTTTTTAATTAAATGACAATTAATAAAAAATAACTCAAGTGATGAATCAACTAAGAATAAAAATAGAAAACACTTGAGACAGAAACATAACAACTTTCCTATAGGTTCAGCTCCTCTGAAATAGATCAGACAGTGGTTCACACAAAATTGGATGATTCATGCACATTCCAGATCCAAGTTACAACTACGGTAGAAGGACTTTATGCAAGAAAGATCCAGCAAATAAACCTCCACACAATAATTTATTGAAGCACATCCTTCACCACACCAATTGCGCAGCCTACGAGAAACGAAGGTGAAAACCATGGAGATATTCACAACTCTGTGAGAAACCTACGATACTAAAACACTTTAAAAGACAAGGAAGTGAAAGATCTAGAAACTTGGAAGTCAGGGGCTATTGATAAGTGCATATTTGTCTAATATTTATGTTTTAATTATCCCTTTTTATTCCTCTTGTTGATGAAATTATTGGGACTTAATTTGATTTAATATTTCCTTGTAGGGAATTACAATCTTTGCATAACGTGGAAAATTAAGAAGAAAACAGCAATTAAAATCAAGCCCAAACAACAAGGAGAAGAGTGCAGCGTTGAGGGCAGCAGACGCAACACGTGAAAGGCAGCAAGGGAGGATTTTAAAGGGACAAAAACGACGTGGCAGAGAAGGACTAGGTGGGAATAAAAAAAAACAAAACAAATAGGTTTTTAGAAGGGAGGAACAAGTGACGCACGCATACTGCACTGAGGAGTCACGCACGGCACTAAAGAAATTTGGTGTACAGTCACGCAAGCCCATAGGAAAAATTGGAGGCAACACGTGAGGGCTGGAGAAAGAAACGCAGGGGGCCCACGGCAATTAACAAGGAGGAAAGACCTAGGAAATTCACGCAAAGACGAGAGGAAAAGAAAAAAAACAGTGACGGCTGAAGAAAAATAGGGGAAGCAGTCAACCACGCAAGGAAGAGACCTTTTGGACTGAAATTGGAGGACAACGCCAGCGACGCAGGAGGATATCAGCGGCACTTTAGGGGGATTTTCTAGCTTCTCTTCTGTCCTTTGTTATTTAGAATATGTTAATTAAGAATTTTGTTAGGTTTAATTTCCGTATGAGTAGCTAAGTTAGTATTAGTCGGGGAATTCCAATTATTATGCTTTGACTCGTGAGACCTTGTTTGTTCCTAATATTTGGTTTATAATATTCGTACTGTTTCTGATTTACTGTCATTGTTTATTAATTAATTCTGCGATTGAGGCCTGATTGTAGAGTTAGTTAATTTACATATCGCCAAC
>JANIJH010000223.1:66509479-66522960 GCA_024520975.1 Erythroxylum areolatum | reverse complement strand
TCTAAAAATTATAATTCCCTACAAGGAAATATTAAATCAAATTAAGTCCCAATAATTAAACCAATAAGAGGAATAAACAAAGAATAATTAAAACATAAATATTAGACAAATATGCACTTATCAAATCAATTTTAGGTTCAAAAATATTTCCCTTTATTACAAATTCAAAAACTTCATTGTAAAAAAAATTAGAATTAAAATAAAAATAATTTTTGCCTTGTTTATAAATGTATGAATAATTAGTAGAGAATGATGAGAGTTTATTATGTGAAAGATCCACAAAACGTAATGAATTGGTAATCATCCACAAATTAATTGGAATCTCTCCTGTAAAATTATTATAATTTAATAGAAGAATTTCCAATTCAAATAAATTCCCAACCCATTTCGGATTGATACTGTTAAATAATTATGACTGAGATCTAGAACTTTCAAATTACGAAGGTTAGAAATTGAATGAGGAAAAGGTCCTTCAAATCTACTTTCAGACAATTGAATGAGCTGCAGGCGTAGAGTTCCCAATATTGCAGATAAGCTTCCAGAAAACTTATTCTTCGCAAGATCAAGTTCTAAAAGGGAATCCTTTTTTCCAATCCACTGTGGAACTTTGCCAAATAATTGATTATCACCCATGATCAATGCCACCAGGAAAGAGCAATTAGATAAGCTATTTGGAATATTTCCAGTAAACCTATTTTCTGATAGGATTAACCGCTCTAACCTTGGAAAAATTGTACCGATCTCAATTGGAATGCGACCATAAATATAATTGGTGGAGATATCCAACATCCTTAAAGTTGCATTAGGGTTACGTGCTGGCAAAACCATAGATCCCGAAAGTGAACAATTGGAGAGAGAAAGGCTTTCTAATTTTGTATTGTTTTCTAATAACCAACTTGGAAAGCCTGAACCTATCATTGAAATGCCAGAAATGTCAAGATATTGCAAATCATGTTGATGGTATAGAAATTTAGGAAATGATCCTCTACTAGAAGTAGATTGTAAAGAAAGCCTCTCCAATTGAAACTTAGGTGTTAAGCTGTGATTGACCATCCTTGTTTCTGCGTAGATTTCATTCTCATCACCTTCAAAACTCTTGAGTTTGGAGTGGTTGAGAAATGGAGAGAGTGAACTTGGAAACTTAAACCGATTGTAAGACAGTGATAAGAATGTGATAGATGTGAGACCTATCAATGGAGACTGAAGAACGTTTCCACTAAAGTAATTGTGTGAGAGATCCAATTCTTGAAGAAGTGTTAAGTTCACCAAACAATGAAGGCACCACTCAAATTATTATTATAAAGATGGAGAATTCGAATATTTTTCAGTTCACATAAACCTAAATATATAATATAAAGAAGAAGATTAGGGAGATAGAGATTGAGGAGAAATTTCAAATTATGTTATTAAGACTAACTCACCTCCGATATCACGAATGTTGCCAGTGAGTTGACAAGAGTCCAACGATAAAGTCTCAAGTGAAGTCATGTTTGCAATAGATTCTAAGAAACTATTGATATTTTTCCAAACACTGGATTCCAAAAATAATTCTTTTAAATTCTTGAAATTAGATAGGCCTGTATAACACAGAAAAAAAAAGTTCTTAGATTTAATTTAGTATATAAATAAAATGGTTTTATAATAATTTTTTTATATAATTTCAAAAGATAAATATACTTTCATATATGCAATCAAAGAAAAAGATCATTATAACTTTAAGACTTTAATTATTTTAAATATACTTTCTTTACTTACCTTGTGAAAATGGTTCTTGGCACATAAAGAGACTAAATAGATGAAGCGACTTAAGATTTGGGAATGCTCTTAATGATTGTGGCTAAAAGTTGCTTCCAAAATTGTCTATCCAAAGTACGCTTATATTACTTAGACCTTCAATATCTACCAAAAAAAGCAATTTACTGATAATCATAAGTAAATTGAAATGAATGAAATGATACGGATAAATATAACTCTTCTTCCCTTTCTGTTAAGTTTTGTCTTCTTCGTAAGTACTCATCTCCTATTTTTACCAATTTAACTATCTTATCATAATCAGGACAATCTCTATACAATATGCTCCAAAAAAATCCAAATCGATATGTAAATTAATAACCTATCATTTTAATAAGTACAGTCAAAGAAAAAGATAATTATAACTTTAAGCCTTGAATTATTTTAAAGATACTCTCTTTACTTTAATTATTGTAAATACTTCGTGAAAACAGTTCTCGCAACGTAAAATTATTCACGTATAGATAAAGCGAATTAAGATTTGGGAATGCGCTTAATGATTGTAGCTGAAACTTGCTTTCAAAACCGCCTACCCCAAGTACGCTTATATTACTTAGACCTTCAATATTTACAAAAACAGCAATTTACTGATAATCATAAATAAATTGAAATGAATGAAATAATAAGTACAAATATAACGATATTCTAATATATATATATATATATATATATATAAACACACAGAAAGAGGATTGGTATAATAATAGATAGAAAAGCCAAATGAGATAAAAATTCATATGAATTCTGATATATGTGACAATCAAACAATAAATATATATCTTATAATCTTTTTATGTTATTTTGTTATGATATACGAAATTCGGTATACCTTTAAATACAACAAACTTGTCAAAGTTATTCCCACTAATATCTAGCTTCTCCAAATTGGTTAAGGCAACCAGATCTTGTGGGTAGCCAGAAAAATAAAATAAAAGAAAATTTGGTTAGATGCTAATACAAACTAATGTAAATTAACTTCTTTTAATGAATTAAGTCATCAAAGGGATCATGTGCTAGTCCTTCCAATAAAATTAGAAAACAACCAACAACCTTCCATGTTGATTGACCCATTTTGTTGAGTATGAAAGATATATAAAATTATGAGAGATTGAAGTCCACGGAACAAAGGTAAGATGCTAATGTTCAAGTCATTAAGACTCAAATCCAGGTATTCTAATTTGCTCAGCTTCTGCATAAGAGACTCCCATGGATTGGGTGCTTCAACATGTTTATGGTGGTGGTCTCATTTTATCAATTAAATTTTCAACAAAACAGGGAGGATACATTTAAAATTGCTTCTCTATTTTCACATATTTAAACCTATTTTTGACTTATTAACAAATTAATTAGATTAATTGGATTAATTATATAAACGTAAGACAATTATAAAGCAAGTGGGCAATTAAAGAGAAATTTAGTCGTTCCTTTCTAAATCCTTGAAAAGAATGCATAGAGTTGGCTATAAAACACTCTCTCCCACGTACCATACTTATCTCAAAAACAAACGTTTTACCAAATTCCTGATCATTTCTGGCTTTCCATATGGCTAACGACTTACCAGTAAGCCACCCATCACTACCCCAAACACTCCCCCATAGAGTGCCAGCCGGAGGACACAAAAGCCTGGCCGCAGCCGCAAACCTAGCAAACCTACTACCAACAGGCACAGTACTTGCTTTCCAAGGGCTTGTTCCTTCTTTCTCCAATAACGGTGTGTGCAACCACCCTGCTAACAAGTACCTAACCCTAAGCATGGTTGTGATGTGCTCTCTAGCCTGTTTTCTCTCCTCCTTCACAGACAGCTTCACTGGCAAAGACGGACACCTTTACTATGGTATCGCCACGTTCAACGGTATGTTTGTGTTCAACGACATGGACAGTAGCGATGGGAATGGAGCGCAAGAGTTTCATGAGACGAAGAAGGCAGATTTAAAACTCAAAGCCATAGACTTTGTGCATGCCATTGGATCACTATCAGTGTTCTTGGCTTTTGCTCTTAGTAGCTCAGAAGTGCAAGGTTGCCTCGTTCCTAAACGGGGGCCTAATCAAAATGCCTGGATCTCAAATTTGCCGTTAGCAGTTGGAATTCTTGGGAGCTCTGTTTTCACGATATTTCCCACTAAAAGAAAAGGAATTGGCTGCGCTGAAAGTGCACCTCGTTGATGATCATAATTAACCCAAGATCATCACAACAACTGTGTATACGAGCTTGCAGAGTCTTTATGCTATCTGATCAAACATGTCTCACAAATATATGTGTTAGAGTTATGTTTGACAGTTATGTTTGTTAGCTTACCTACTGTATAAGTACCGCTCTACTGGATTATAATGATATAGAGTTTTTACCTTCTATATTTTCGGTTATTCTGATACGGTATTAGAATCTGCTTGTCTCGATGGTTTGAAGCGGTATCCGATTATGTCCCTTTGTCTAATATGCCTATCAGTTATCCGGTTCTACACTGAATAAAGAGGGTGTGTTAGGAATTCTACATCGGACAAGTATAAAAGCATTTAACAACCTATAATAGTGTGCTCCTCAGTTGCCAGAAGTTTTTTTATCTGTCATGTCAGCATGGTGAGAACCTCCAATCTTGAGCCCTTGATTTTCATGTTAACATTGATGTCTAATGTTCACGAAGAAATTAAATTGTAAGTTATTCCATAAATAAAACAAGTATCCTGTAAACTTAAAGAAATTAGTTCGCAAAACTGTTTTTTTCTAATATCATCCTCGAGTTATTAGAACTATACTATTTCTCCAAGGCATTTTATTCGTTTCTCTCTTTTCTTTTTCGTCTTTAATTTTACATTCCCCAACTTTTATAGAAACTAAAAATTCTTGAAATTTTATATTTTTTTAACTGGATCCTGCACAATCGATGACCGTCATTATATGGGGATTGGGATGTCTATCATTAAATTTATAACTCCTCCATTACACTCACTGTTTAATTTCTTTGTCGAATACAAATTAAATAACTACTTTTAAGAACCACAAGCAATTTCGTCATTAGCCTTGTGAGGCATTTAAGACCGAGACTGGTAGTACTTATAAGATCTCTTCAGATAATCATTTTCCATCATATATTATTAAATTTTATTCACACATTTATGTAGAATTCACATATTTAGCCAGTTTTAACTTTATTCTATTAAATTACATTCACATATTTTAATTAAAAAATTAATTTTAGTTATGTGACTTTTAATTTTATAAAAAAATAAAATTAAAATGATTAAAAAAACAAAATTAATAAATATAAGTGTCATGATGCATATGACACTTTTTTCATTTTTTATTATTTTTAATAAAAAATTTAAGATACACAAGATACATATTCCACAAGATACACAAGTCAATTGATAAAAGTAAGTCACAAAATATTGTTAAAACTTAAAATGAATATTTCTAAAATTTTATAATCTATAACTCTTTATATTTCATTTTTCTCAAGTTGGATGAATTTAAATATTTTGTTATTGTATTTTTATAAATTAAGTTCATATCTTGTTATCTTTTTAATTTTAAGTTTAATTAATTAAAATTGTTTCTAAGATTATTTTTTGTTCTTTTCTTTCAATTTTTATTTTAAAATTTTTGTAAACTTTTCCAAATGAATTAAACATTCTAGCTATTTTCAACTTATTAACAAATTAATTTGATAAATTGGATTAGTTATATAAACATAATACAATTATAAAGCAAGTGGGCAATTAAAGAGAGAAATCTACTCGTTCCTGTCTAGGTTTTGAAAAGAAATGGGTTTGGAAATTGTTTAGAAAATCTGCTTAGTGTAGTGCTCTCAACTTTTTATGTGGTGGTGGTCCAATAATGAGAGGGAGGGGCAAGAAAACTTAGTGCTGTCAACTTTTTAGAAAGTTGTTTTAATATAAATCAGAATATTTAAAATAATTTACCAGATATATTTATTAGTTAAAATCTCCTATTTAGTACGTTACCTTGTTGATCAGATCATGTGTGATCGTCTAATTAAGATTAGGACTCTTAAATTAAATCAAATCACAAAAATATAAAAATATGTGGTAATTAGTTTAAAAAATCAAGTATATAAATATGAGAATCACATATTTAAAAATTTGTATTCGTTCAATCAATTCGACTGATTAAATTAATTAAAAATTAATTAATTGAAAAAGTCTTCCTTTTGAAAAGCAATGCTTTTGGAAATTGTACTTTAAAGGAAGACTCGGAAACATTCTTTCAACTTTTTGATGAAAATAATGGGTCACTTTAATACTTGGAAAAATAAGTCTTCCTTTTCTTTTTAGCCTATGTCTTTATGCATCTTTGTCGGTTTGTCCCATTAATTGTTAGCAAAGTATTCAATACGGTAATTTGTCATTTGGAGTGATGACATGCAGTTTATAAATTGAAATCTTTAACATTGATAATATAATTATCATTAATTGAGTACAACTATTACAAGTTAACTAGCTTAATTTCTTAAATTCTAAAAATTGGCTTAATTAATTGATGTTACTATCATGAGATTTGCTAGAAAAGAAAGATTTGGAATAATTGGAGAAGAAAAAGATTATTTATTATATCTATCTTTATTGAAAACAAAAGATATTTAGTTAACATATTTATAAAGACATTGTTCCTGTATGATTTTGAGTACTAGATCGTGCCAGTACCAATCCAAAACTGGTATAGTATATTGAGTTTTGGTACCAAGTTTAAGGGAAAATTTAGTTTGAACATGGAGTTGGGTATGTATATAGGTATAATAGTAGAAGGGAATGAGAATGGATATGAAAAATAAAAAATGATATTTGGTTTGCTACTTGGGTTTCTGTATTAATACAAATAATGTTGTTGGGTTTGTTGCATTAATGGGAATGAAAGATAATATAATGCCATTTTTTCATATCATATTTATTATTATTATTACAAAATTTATAGTAATAATAATAATAAGATAATTAATTTCGTATAATAAAATTATTAATAAAAATTAATAATAATAATAATAAGATAATTAATTTCATATAATAACATTGATAATAAAAATAAATAATAATAAGATAATTAATTTCGTATAATAATAATAATAATAATAATAATAATGATGATAATGATAATGATAATAATAATAATAATAAGTTTAAAATTTATAATAATAAATGATAATAATAAGAACAATAATTAATAATAATTAATAATAATAACAATAATAAGAAGAAGTTTAAAATTTATAATTAATAATAATAATAACAATAACAACAACAACAACAACAATAATAATAATAAAAATAATAATAATAATAATAATAAAAAAATTAAAAAATATAAGTTTCATGATGCATATGACACTTTTTTTTCATTTTTTCATAATAATAATAATAATAACAACAATAATTAATAATAATAATAAGTTTAAAACTTATAAATAAAAATAAAAATAAAAATAAAAATAGTAATAATAATAATAATAATAATTAAAAAACAAAATTAATAAATATAAGTGTCAAGATGCATATGACACTTTTTTCATTTTTCAGTATTTTTAATAAAAATTTTAAGATACATATTCCACAAGATACACAAGTCAATTGATAAAAGTAAGTCACAAAATATTGTTAAAACTTCAAATGAATATTTTTAAAATTTTATAATCTATAACTCTTTATATTATATTTTTCTCAAGTTAGAGGAATTTAAATATTTTGTTATTGTATTTTTATAAATTAAGCTCATATCTCATTATCTTTTTAATTTTAAGTTTAATTACTTAAAATTGTTTCTAAGATTATTTTTTGTTCTTTTCTTTCAATTTTTATTTTAAAATTTTTGTAAACTTTTCCAAATGAATTAAACATTCTACCTATTTTCGACTTATTTACAAATTAATTTGATAAATTGGATTAGTTATATAAATATAATACAATTATAAAGCAAGTGGGCAATTAAAGAGAAATCTACTTGTTCCTGTCTAGGTCTTAGAAAAGAAATGGGTTTGGAAATTGTTTAGAAAATCTGCTTAGTGTAGTGCTTTCAACTTTTTAATGCCGTGGTGGTCCAATAATAAGAGTGAGGGGCAAAAAACACAGTTCTATCAACTTTTTAGAAAGTTGTTTTAATAAAAATCAGACTATTTAAAATAATTTATCAGATATATTCATAAGTAAAAATCTCCTATTTAGCATGTTACCTTATTGATTGAATTGTGTGTGATCGTCTAATTACAATTACGACTCTTAAGTTAAATCAAATCATGAATACATAAAAATATGTGATCATTAGTAAAAAAAAAATCAATTATATAAATTTGAGAATCACATATTTAAAAATTCGTATTTGTTCAATCAATTCGACTGATTAAATTAATTAAAAATTAATTAATTAAAAAAGTCTTGATTTCTAGATCCTTGAAAAGCAATGCTTTTGGAAATTGTACGATAAAAGTAGACTTGGAAACATTACTGAAGTGCTTTCAACGTTTTGATGGTGATGGTCCAATAATAAAGAAAATAATCGGTCACTTTAATACTTTTAAGACTTGAAAAAATAAGTCTTCCTTATCTTCTTAGCCTATGTCTTTATCATCAAAATGACACATTTGGCAAGTTACTAGTTGATGGAACAAAGTTACAGACAAAGATGATAAACAATAGGAGGACTTGGAAGTTTGAGGAAGAAAACAGACGACCATGATTATTCCCTCTGGTGACCCTCTTAAATCAAATCACGAAGATCAGAAATTTTATGATATTCAAATTTGTAAATTTAATTTTCTTAAATAGCAATAAATAATATTTTTTTTCTAATTAAAAAATTAAAATTATTCCATTAATTTCATTGTAAAAATTTTAAATTAATTAATTTTAAATTATAAATTGGTTAATTAATTATTCAAAATACTTTTAAAATCTTAAATATCTTTATCTCATTTAATTTTGGATTAGATTTCTAGACATGATTAATTATCAAATCCTATTAGTAATGACATGGGAAGAAATAACTTAAAGAAGTAAGGTGAGTATTTAATCATTCATTTTTTAGAAATTTTTTTAGAGAGATAGCATTTTAAAAATTAAATGAATTTTTTTTTGGTAACTCATAAAGTACTTTTATTTAATAGACATTAAAGTTTTTTTTAATCATAAATGAAAAGTTGGCTCAATTGAAGAGGTTTATCTTTTGCCCATTCAACACGCGTGTTGATCACTTTAGCAATTTTTTTTGTTTGTTTGTGGGAGGAAGGATGCATGATGCAAACTTCTCAACCTTCTAGTTTGTATTAAGTTTTATTCAAAGAAAGAAAGAAAGAATAAAAAAAGGTGTGACATTGCAACTTACCGACATTCTTTTTTTAATTCTTTGTTAAAAAATATTTCACTACCCCTCTTTGCTGCCTTTTTGGCCCGATCAGGGCCTTCTAGACCACCATCTTCTCGTTTGTTTTGTCGGGGCTTCATAAATGCAGGTTATAAATTTTGATCGGTTTTTCACCTTCATCAAGGAAGAATGCTGTAAACGAAATAAAGGTAGGAACTTTTTGTAATTTTTACCTTTATGCTTTTCTACTCTTAACTCTGGATTTGAGCACAAGAGTGTCAAGGCTCAGACCTGGGACACCGCCGATCAAGAACAGTACGTTTCTTTCGCTATCACGAGAGGTTATCAACCACGTTCAGTCACGAGGTAAAGGTTCTTGTTTTGTTGGGTTTTCATTTCTTATTTGAAGTTTCTCTCTTTCTGTGCTTTAGATGGGGCTAAACTTGAGATGAGTTTTAATTTTTGGCCCCTCTTTGTGTTGGAATGTACCCTTCAAGAGACAAGGTTTAATGGTTGTTTATGTTTTATGCAAATGTTTATCTTGTTTTTTTTTCTGGTTGAAGTTTGGGTGTTTTTTTTGTTGTGATGGAAATATGTTTTTTGAGTGATTAGTTCATTGTGGACTCGTGTTGATCATCGTATAGATTTGGATTTGCCTCCAAAAGCGTTTGGGTGGAGGAACAGATGAATCTGTTGTCCCTGATTTATAATAATTTCTTCACCAGCTTTTACTTTACCTTTTTTCCATTAATAGCTCTTTCTTTTTTTTTTTTTTTGGTCTTAGTAGTGGAATAGAAATAACTTAAAAGCAAATTTAAGATTTTTTTCACTGTAGATATATTTGCATATATCTAATGTTGTATTTGTTTCTAACGGGGCTTTTTTTGTGTGTTGAATGATCTAAAATTATTTATCCATATTGATCATATTGTAAGATAATTAGCTTATTACGTACTAATAGATTTAAACACTATGTATATCCCATGATTATATTTTATTTTTATTTATTTATATATTTATTGTATTTTTATTTACATAAGTATTTAGTATATCAATTTTATTTATTTACTTTTTAACTTGCATTATTCTTTTCTATATTGATCATATTGTAAGATAATTAGCTTATTAGGTATTAGTAGATTTGGAAACCATCATATATATCTTTTGATTATATTTTATTTTTATTTATTTATGTATTTATTGTTTTTTTATTTACATAAGTATTTAGTATGTCAGTTTTATTTATTTATTTTTTAACCAGTATCATTTCTTTATTGTTACATTTATATGTGAGTCTATTAAAAACAGTCTTTTTATTATATAAGGATAAGGTTGCGTATTATCCTTTAAATCTTGTTTCGTTGTGAAACTTCAAGCTATGACGATAACGATGATAAAGGTACTTAAGAAAATGAGCTAGTAGGAAAAAGAAGACTTGAAAATTTGGGAGAGGAAGTGAACAACACGTGTGTCGCGTGTGACCATCCTTTAATTAGCCACATGAAAAGGAAGAGTTTATAAAAGAAAGACTTGGATGGTGTAGGAAACAGAGAATTCAATTAAACGATCTTTAGATTAATAGATAATCCATAAGATACACAAGTCAATTAGAAGTGAAAAGAAGACTTGGAAAAGTAAGTCTTCCTTTTTGTCGTTGATAATCATACACAAGTCAATTAGAAGTGAAAAGAAGACTTGGAAAAGTAATTCTTCCTTTTTTTTTTGTTAATCTGTCTACGTTATCTTGCCATCACAGTAGTTGATAGAACAAAGTTGCAGACAAACACTTTAAAGAATATGAAGATTTGGAAATTTGAGGAAAGAAGCAGACAATAATGATTGTAACTTGTGTGACCGTCCATTCTAAAGTTAAATCAAATCACAAAGGTCGGAAATTTGTGGTCTTCAAATTTGTAAGCTTAATTTTCTTCACTAGCGATGAATAATATTTTTAACCAATTAAAAAGTTAAAATTATTCCATCAATTTAATTCTAAAAATTTAAATTAATTAACTTTTCTGTTTAGTCCATTTTAATAAATTTTTATTATAAATTCATTGATTTATTAATTAATTGATCTATTTTAATAAACCAGAACAAATTAGTTAGTTTTATTTAATAAAATTTTATTAAATTTTAATTTTTAAGGAGAAAATTTATTTTATTTTAAATTATTTAATTTTATTTAATCATTATTATATATTTATTTTATAATTTTAATACCAATTAAATTTTTAAACCATAAATTTCTTATCTTATTAATTTAACTTTCAATTAAATTTTGAAACACCACCAATTATCAAATTCTATTAGAAGTACCAATATATATTAATTTATAATGATGTTGGAAGCCCCCTCAAAAAAAAATAATGATGTTGGAAGAAATAACTTAAAGAGGTATGTTGTAATTTTGACATATAAAATTAAGTTTTTATATTCCACATGATTATATATTAGTTAGCAATTTAATTTTATAGTTAAATTAATTAATTATTATTATAAGTTCTTTAAATTCTTAAATTATATTTCTTAAGAGTTTCTACCTCTTGCATCCTTATATCAAACTAATAACATGCAACAAACTTTACACCTTAGTTTCAAGGTTAAGTCTTTTCTTACACTCCTAAATACATCATAGTTATGCACATTGAGATAATTGGTATTGATAATTCTTAGAAGTATTAACTAATCGGATTTGTTATTTTTTAATTCGTTTGCAAATAATCATTTCCAAAAACGAATCATATTTTACTATGAATAAGACTTATGTAAATATAGGAATGAAGTAACTTAAAACCCTATAATTTTTATTTACCAAAAAAATCAATTTTACACTCCACTCTTAGTAATTCGAGTCATTTCTTATTATTTGATGCACTTAATTTTGCTTTAGTTAAGTGTAAATTCAATTATGTTTCATTCTTTACTAATTCGACTAAGTGTCTATCTTTTTTCAATAATTTGAAGCATTTATTTTTAGGCTAAAATTATACTTAAACATATCTTCTACATTATTTAAAAATTTTAAATTCATTTTTCTACAGAAATATTGAATTTGAACATATTGAGATTATATTATAAAAGATTTGGATGTTAAAAATTAGACATTTCAAGCTAAATTATTATACCATTCTTTTTTTAAATTAGTAATTTTGGATTCAATGACAGTATCATTTTATGATAACTTCCAATATAATTATATCTATATACTCTTTTGATTGTTGCATTTTTTATCAAGCAAATCAACGAACTTCTTATTTATATTGATGATAATGGGTCAAGTCGGAGTTGGGTTAAATGGTTGCATTCTTTATCAGCTTTTCTATTTGTAACAGCCCGAGGCCTTTTTTTCAAAAAAAAGGTGCTTGAGGATCGGCCTATTGACCTCGGACTTGAGCTCAGGCCGATCTATGTTTATTTGCTACCAATTTTTGCTAAGTGACCACCAATTTAGGTGGTTAATGACCCGAATTCGAAATTATTCCCGGCCCTATTGTTGTTTCAAAAATTGAGGTTTCTTTCTCTTGAATCCTATATTTCTATCAAGTATCACCCAATTTCATTTTATTTCTGATCCTGCTCGGTGTCTCTCCCGCGTATCCTGTCTTTCAGGTTAGTGTCTCCCGTGTCCCTCGGTATCTTTTGTTTATTCTCTTCATTTTTCATGAACATTTCATGTTCTTCGTTTTATTATTTTTTATCCGAAATGTTGCACATGCAAACTGATTCATTCATTCATCTGCTTCCGCAATGATTTTGAAGGTTTGAATGTGCGGATTTATGACACTTTTCACTGACTCAGGATAATTAGAAAAGTGGGTTTCTGGAATTGGGCAAATTGGTGAATTTAGTTATTGGTTCTAGTTTCCAGGAGGTTGATTTTGTTACTGGCTGTTCTGTTTTGGTTTATGATGAATGCATTAATCATGAGTGGAGATAGTTTCTCATAAACGATTTCCAAATGGGGATTTGGCAAAGTAATCAACATGGTAATTTGCCATTTGGAGTGATGACTTTTAGGCATATATGTAGTTTATCATTTAAATTCTTTAACATGAATCATATAAATGTCACTAATTGAGTATAGCTATTGTAAGTCAATTAGCTTAATTTTTTAAACTCTAAAAATCAGGTTAATTAATCAATTTTAGTTAAGCTAATCCAAATCCCAATATTGCTTCTAATATTCTTACTGTTAAATATTTTACATATTTTCTTTTTTTAACAGAAAGAAAAATAAATCAACACCATATTTCTACATTCTAAAAGAATTAAAGTTGCAAGCAGTTTTTAGAAAGTTGAAAAAGGAAACAAACATGAGAAGTGCTTTCAACTTTTTTATGGTGATGGTCCAATAATAGAAGAAAATAATTGGTCACTTTAA
>JANIJH010000223.1:66497643-66509379 GCA_024520975.1 Erythroxylum areolatum | reverse complement strand
GTCAACAGGGGTTTGAGGCCCGGCTCCCTCTTCCTCCTAGCATAAGTCACTATGGGTTTAGGATCCATAGTGCTATCTGGGTCCATAGTGCTATCAGATTATAAGATCCGATCGCAATTTGACCTATTATCTTGAAGGAGTAAGAAGCTTCATAATTTGGTGAACCTTTCCATATTAACCTTATTAAATGCATACAAGGTTGGAAATAAGCTTGTTTGTTGGTTCAGCATCTCCCTTTTTTTTTTGGTGCACCTAAAAGAAATTTAACCAGCTCTTTAACAGCCTTTTTGGTGGGAGATAATAGGTATTCTATTACCCACCTATTCTTATTTATCAAGTATTCTGTTGTTTGGACAGCTACACGTGTATTAATTGGACAGCTACACGTTTGTTAAATCCTCTCAGCTGTAATCTCCTTCTGCCGCAAATGTGGTGTTGGACTGGTAATTGTGGGACCAGAGGCACCTTTGGTTTCTGGCCTAGCAAATGATCTTGTAAAATTTGGAGTTCCTACAGCCAAGGTTTGTTTATTTATTTATTGCACTTTACTTTGAAAATACCATTTGCTAGTTATTACCACCTAGAAATAGGAAATTGGGTAATTAGTTTTCTAATATGCCATTTCCTAGTGACATTTCTATTTCACTAAACTTCCAGAATTCTATTATCTTTGATTCTTGGTTGCTACTGCTTAATATATTCTAATTTAGGTTCTCATGACAGTATCGAACCTTCACAGACCCATCTGCTGCAAAACTATATCCAAGGCCAAGGAGTACCCATTGTTGTTAAGGCAGATGGACTGGCTGCTGGAAAAGGAGCAATAGTTGCAATGACATTGGAGGAGGCATATCGATTCAATGCTTGTGAATGGTGATTTTGGTTCTGCAGGTTGCCGTTTTATTGTTGAGGAATTTATAGACGGAGAAGAAGCATCTTTCTTTGCTTTGGTAGATGGTGAACATGCTATTCCACTAGAATCTGCTCAGGACCATAAACGAGTTGGGGATGGTGATACAGGCCCCAATACTGGTGGTATAGGAGCTTACTCGCCTGCGCCAGTATTAACAGAACAATTCAATCCATTCTCATGGATTCTATAATTCTCCCAACGGTGAAAGGAATGGCTGCAGAGGGTTGCAGTTTCGTTGGAGTTTTGTATGCTGGTTTAATGATTGAAAAGAAGTCTGGATTACCTAAGCTAATTGAGTACAATGTGCGGTTTGGAGAGTGTCAGGTGAATTGGAATAGAGTATTATGAAGTTAAACCCAATAATACTGTTGAGCAGCAACTTTTAATGAACTTTATAGTGGTTGGAATGTTTCTTCTCCATTCTGAACCTGAATAATCCTAGATAGCATTGATTATTTCTATTAAACATAATATTTCATGTAGACATTTTTCTTCTGAAGTCCATTAACTATCTTTTTTTACATTCTTTAAGAAAAGTCAACCAAAAGCAATGATAATTCTTATTGAATGAGGCACTTGAGATTGCTGCCATTGCTAATTTTGGCAGCACACATGGACTAAAAAATTGAATATGAAATTGACATGGCTTCTCGGTTTTGATCATGTTTGCTCTAATCTGCAGGGGTACAAGTTCTACTTGCAGCTTGTAGAGGAGAGCTACATGGCGTATCCTTAAACTGGTCTCCTGGTTCTGCCCTGGTAGTGGTTATGGCTATTGAGGGTTACCCTGGATCATACAAGAAGGGTACTCTTGTTCGAAACCTTGAAGAAGCTGAAAATGTTGTTCCAACGGTAAAAATCTTTCATATCGGAACAGCTCTAGACGCCAACGGAAACTTCAATGCAACTGGTGGTCGTGTCCTTGGAATTACTGCAGAGGCACAAGAAAGAGCATACCAGGCGGTCGACGAAATCAACTGGCCCGAAGGCTTCTATCGGCGTGACATTGGGTGGAGGGCACTTCCCCAGCTGCAATTTGCTGGAAAAGATCAAATAAACTGATGAAAAAAAAAATCAGATTCTACAGCATGTTTTCAATCGATGGTGGGAAAATGGTGACTATCAAGCAGAAAATCTCCCGGGAATCATGACATCTTGAATGTATGCTAATTTAACAAAACTAATCCAGTTTGGTCAATGTTTGAGTCCCATTGTGTATGAACATTGATAATTCCGTTAAAAGTTAATAATAATAAAGGTTTTCTATTAATTAATAAAATTAATATTAATAAGAATAATATTAAGTAGAAAATTCATAATAATAATAATTATTAATAATAAGACTAATAAATTAATAATAAAAACAAGAAAATTAATAATAATAACAATAATATAAATAATAATAATAATAATTTTAATCAGAAAATTGATAATAATGATAATAAAAATAAATAAAAAGAATAATAAAACTAATAATAATAAGAAGAAAATTAATAATATTATTATCTTTAATAATAATAAAAATTAATTAATAATAATAAATTTAATTTTAATAATAATAATTAAGTAGAAAATTAATAATAAAAATAAAATAAGAATAAGAATACTAAATTTGATAAGAATAAGGAATTTAATAACAATAAAATAATAATAATAATAACAATAATAATAATAATAATATTATCATTATTATTATTGTTATTATTATTATTATTTTGATTTTTTTGTTACTTATTCTTTTTTCATTCCAAGTTTATATTTTTAAACTAAGCAGCGATACAGAAATTCTTTAGCAGTAAACTAAATAAAGTAATACCTATTCTATTATATTCCTTATCTTTTTTATTCTTAAGAATAAATATTAAATACTTAAAATTTTGGTTTGTAATAAATATATTATCCCTTTAATTTTGCGATAAAAGATGAAGTAGCAAAATTAGCATAATTAACATAAGTTAAAGTTAAAGTTAGAGTATTTAATATAAGTTAAAAATTTAAATATTTAATTGCTACAACTAAAATTTCATGTTGTTATTAAAAAATAATAAAAGTTGCATAATATTGGATTACCTTTCCCTACAAATTAATACAAAGTCTTAGGTGTACTATTTTTTTTTAATGAACTAGATCATAAAGAGTATCGTATACCCTCTCAATGAGGGAGAGGATTGTGTGAAGGTTGTGGGTTCGAGCCTTAGGAGGAGCAGCCTTTATTTAAGGTGATGTAATTCTCTTGATGGTGGCCCATCTTTCGGAGCAAGTACCTCTTATATTATCTAGAATCAGACCTAAATTTACCTATCTATAAATCTGAGTGGGTGACTCATAGGTCTCAAGATAGTCGGGCAAAACCCGAAACCTCAGTTATAAAAAAAAAAAAAAGGAAAGTACAAACCTTATTATTGATTTAACCTTTTTATTGTTGTGTATCAGACATGTGTGAAGCTAATGAAATCCACTAAGTGACGGTAAGAAGGTGCTGTACAAGTCATAGGTTCAAAGTGGCAACATTGTGTTGGATAATCCCAACAATGGAGTTGGGAAACTAGAGACCTTGGCACCTGCAATGCTACACTGCGTATTACTTGATTTTAAAAGTCACTTTCAACTGATTTCCTTGTTTTTATGCCTAAGTATGTGGATGCAGCTTGATAGTTGGACTATCCAGATTTTGTGATTTAAGAAGAATTTGACTGTCACATTGTTTCTGCAGTAGATGATATTGGAGTGCCTAGAGAACAAATTAACTCGTTGATCTTTAATTCTTAATTGCATCTCATTTAGGTAGATTAATATGATTGTCAAGGCCTAGATGTGGCCTTTACTTCTCTGATATGTTTGCTCTTCAAACAATTTCTTGGTCATTGAGAAGTAGCAATTAGTTGAATTGGTGATATTGACTTCCACGAATTGATCAAAGTACATTTTTTCAATAGAAACTGAAACTGAAGGCTTATGCTGTTTAAGCAATAATTAAGCATGATAGACTTTTTTTTACACGTATGAAGCATCACATAATATGACGTTTTCTTCTTACCAGTAGAAGCTCTTAAAGTTCTTACCTTACCTGCTTGCCTTATGTGTGCCACTTATTTGGCTACAACAAAATGCACGTGGTTAGACTTGAGCTTGAATGTATACAACTTTTTCCAACCACCATTGGCCCTCCCAAAGTATTATTGACTATAAGCATTTTGCATTTTTAAGTTGATGTTTTTCTCATAATATCAAGAAATATTATGTGATTTATTAGAATCGATTCAAATTAAAATTTTTATCTTCAATTTTGAGTGATTTTGTGAATCAAATATATTCTGGACAAATTTGTATCTTATTCCTTCCTCTATGACCCTATGTACAATATATTTTACACACGTTTAATGAAGACAGATATAACCCTTGTGGGTCTCTATATCTGTGTATTTAGGTCAAACCAAGAATTTCTCTCATGTTACTTTCACATTATTTTATTTTAACAGTTTTGATTGGCTCTTATTCCAGCATATCACCATACCAGAAATCTTGGAAGACGAATGGTTTAAGAAAGATTATAAGCCCCCTGTCTTTGAGGAGGAAGAAAACACCAATTCAGATGGTGTTGAAACTGTTTTTAAGGACTCTGAAGTAAGTTTAAAATGAGCTTGCAACAAATTTTATGAAGTTTAGGCGAGTGTATTTGGAGACACATTTTCTTGTACTTGGTGGGAATCTCTTTTGGTATGCATTCTCTCCAACTTAACAGGAGCACCATGTCACAGAGAAGAAGGAAGAACAACCAACAGCTATGAATGCATTTGAGTTGATTTCTGTGTCAAAAGGACTGAATCTTTGGAATTTGTTTGACGTGGAACATGTTCACATATTTAATGCGTCTTTTGTATCAAAATTTCTTTTCTTGCTCGTATGTTAGCTTGTTGGGTTGTGAGTGTGCAGTTGGATGGAAGATCAAAACATCTTCTGCATGCTTCTTACTTTTGTAATTGGACCAACTAAGTACGCATATATGTGGATGATCTAGTGATTCCATGTTGATAGTTGCATATATGCTTTTCCTTATCCCCCAATCTTTCAAGTTTTGGATATATTAAAAAGTCATTTTACGCAACAAACCAAGGATCTTTTATTGGAAAGAGAAATAGCTTTGTAGTCATCATTTGAATGTTTTAGGCACAAATAGCATTGTCTTTCCCATGAACATCCCAATGTTTTATGATGGACATATCTGTTGGATTATAAATGAATACTGAAACTCAAGCTATCCTCTGATTTTGATTTGATGATTTATGATCAACTACGGGGCTTTATTAACCTAATTTAAATATTCACCTATTATATTTGTTTTCCTCTTTTCCTTTACAAAATTATGTTGTGCATTATATATTTTCAATTTTACCCTCTAAATTTTAACTTTAACAGTATTCATTTATAGATCTCAACCATTCATAACAAAACTTATATACACATACTCTTTAATTCCTAAAATCAAATGGACATTGTATGTTTCTAAATTTTTAGTGCACATTTGCACAGTGACCACCTGTTAGTACCTGTATTAACTAGGGATCTGCCAAGGACCCTAATACACACGTCATTTGACAAACTTAACACTACCACTTCCTAACACATAAGCAACTAAACTTCTTAATGAAAACGACTACGCATATTGTAAATACATGAGCAACTAAAAGTTTTAATCAAAACGACTACACAGAGGAGACTCGGGTATATCCTTTTCCAATTACAGTGTAGCCAATTTCATTTTTCTCGACTCTACTTAGAAACTTCTCGATTGGGGGTGGGTGATGTATCGACGATGCTGGCCCTCCCTTCTTCCGCACTCAATGGAATTTGCCCCTGGTAAGTCTCCGTATTTGAAGCTCTTCGGTTCTTAAGATTTTACTTATGCCCTAAATTATCCAGACATGCCTGACAGATGAGAGGTCGATGCTCTCTGAGGGGAACTCTCTCAGGTAGGTCTTCTCCTTGTAACTCTGTTCGTATGAGAAGTCGGGAGCGATTCTCATGTCTATCTAAAACCTTAATTTTAAACAAAATATCCTAATACAAAACACAAAGGACCCCCATCTCACATCATTACCAACAACTATGCTCGTTCGCCTCTAGATCCTTACTCTTTTCATTAATTATAAAGTATCACTTCACACATACTCAAAAGATGATTTGGGCTACATTGCTTGAGAACACTGAACAATACACTATCTAAACAAAAGATATAAGTAAAACTCGGGGAAGAGGACAGAGTTGATTTACTCTTTTTTTTGGGTTTGTGAAAGAGATATAAAGCAAGACATCAATAAATTAGTAGCAACTACTGAGGTAACATTGAAATATCATAACAGAGTACAAGCATACAAGTTTATCTCTCCCATAATCTTGATAGGTAAGAAAGACAATCCAAAACAAACTAGTAACAACTATCGATGACCATCTCGATAAAGCAGAACCACGCTTTTCTCCAGTATGGGTTTATACACAAAACTCCAGCTATTCCCGCTAAGATGATAACAAAAGCCACAGAAAAACTGATGTAGAAAACCTCCATATCAATAGCACCGTCGTCAACTTCATCATCATCTGAACTCTCTTTAGTCATTGAAGATGGTGTTGTAGTTTCCCCATTTCTGCAACTCTTAGGAAGTGGCAACCCACAAAGAAAAGGATTTCCTAAATAGCTTGTCTCTTCGAAAGTTGCAAATTGAGCAACTCTTGTGGGTGTTTCATCGGAAAGATTATTGTAAGACACGTTAAAAACTTCTAAGAAATTTAGTTTTGGAAGAAGGGAAGGAATTGGCCCATTCAAGTTGTTGAAAGAAAGATCTAGAGTTTCAATTTCTATCATATTTGAAAATGATAAGGGAATAGATCCTATTAAATTGTTACGAGATAAGTTCAAAAGTTTGAAGTTCTGAATGTTTCCAAATTCAAAAGGAATTGGACCATTCAAGTTATTGCAAGAAAAATCCAATCCACCGAATCCCCTAGACCAAATGTAATTAGTTTGAGATTCAAAAGTATTTCCCTTTATTACATATTCAAAAACTTCCTCCTCAGCATCAACAAAAAAACCTTCGAAATATTTTTTGTCATTTTTATAAATGTATGAATAATTAGTAAAGAATGAAGAGAGTTTATTATGTGAAAGCTCTACAAAACTTAAATTGGTCATCATCCACAAATTAAATGGAATCTCTCCTATAAAATTATTATAATTTAATAGAAGAACTTCCAATTCAAATAATTTCTCAATCCATTTAAGAATGATACCTGATAAATAATTATGACTGAGATGTAAAACCTACAAATGATGAAGGTTAGATATTGAATGAGGAAAAGGTCTTTTGAATCTATGTTTAGACAATTGAATAATTTGCAACCGTGGAGCTCCCCATATTGTAGATAAGCTTCCAGAAAACTTGTTGTTGGAAAGATCCAGTAATAAAAGGGAACCCTTTATTCCAATCCACTTTGGAACTTTGCCAAATAGTTGATTACTCCGCATGATCATTACCTCCAAGAAAGAGCAATTAGACAAGCTATTTGGAATACTTCCGGTAAACCCATTTTTTGATAAGATTAGCCACTCTAACCTTGGAAAATTTGTACCGATTTCAATTGGAATCTGACCATAAAGTTGATTGGTGGAGATATCCAATGTTGTTAAAGTTGCATTAGCGGTACTTGCTGACAAAACCATGGATCCGGAAAGAGAACAATTGGAGAGAGAAAGTGTTTCCAATTTTGTATTTTTTTCTAGTAACCAACTTGGAAAGCCTGATCCTATCATTGGAATGCCAGAAATGTCAAGATATTGCAAATCATGTTGATGGTATAGAAATTCAGGAAATAATCCTCCTCTAGAAGTGGATTTTAAAGAAAGCTTCTCCAATTGAAACTTTGGTGTCAAACTGTGGTTGATCATCCTTGTTTCTGCGTAGATTTCATTCTCATCACCTTCAGAACTCTTGAGTTTGGAGTGGTTAAGAAATGGGGAGAGTGAACTTGGAAACATTAACCGATTGTAAGATAGTGATAAAGATGTGATAGATGTGAGACCTATCAATGGAGACTGAAGAACGTTTCCACTGAAGCAATTGTGTGATAGATCCAATTCTTGAAGAAGTGTTAAGTTCACCAAACTATGAGGTAAGGCACCACTCAAATTATTGTTACTAAGACGGAGAATTTGAAGATTTTTCAGCTTGCATAAACCTAAATATATAATATAAAGAAGAAGATTAGGGAGATAGAGATTAAGAAGAAAATTCAAATTATGTTATTGAGACTAACTCACCTCCGGTATCACGAATGTTGCTAGTGAGTTGACAAGAGTCCAATGATAAAGCCTCAAGTGAAATCATGTTTACAATAGACTCTAAGAAACTATTGATATTTCCCAAAACGGTGTCTTTCAAATATAATTCTTGTAAATTCTTGAAATTAGATAGGCCTGTATAACAAAAAAAAAATCTTAGATTTAATTTAGTATATAAATAAAATGGTTTTATCATAAATTTTTTTATATAATTTCAAAAGATAAATATATTTTCATTAATGCAATAGAAGAAAAAGATAATTATAACTTTAAGACATTAATTATTTTAAATATACTTTCTTTACTTACCTTGTGAAAATGGTTCTCGCCACATAAAATTACCGTATACATAAAGCGAACTAAGATTTGGGAATGCTCTTAATGATTGTAGCTGAAACTTGCTTTCAAATCCGCCTATCCAAAGTACGCTTATATTACTTAGACTTTCAATATCTACCCAAAAAAAACAATTTACTGATAAACATAAGTAAATGGAAATGAATGAAATGATAAGTAGAAATATCACTCTCTTCCCTTTCTCTTGAGATTTGTCTTCTTCATAAGTAATCATCTGCTATTCCTACCAATTTATCCATCTTACATAACCGATATTCTAATATATATATATATATATATAGACACACACATAAAGAGGATTGGTATAATAATAGATAGAAAAGCCAAATGAGATAACAATTCATATGATTTTTCATATATGTGACAATCAAACAGTAAATAAATATCTGATAATTTTTTCATCTTATTTTGTTATGATATACAAAATTCCGTATACCTTTAGATACAACAAACTTGTCGAAGTTATTCCCGCTAATGTCTAGCTCCTCCAAATTGGATAAGGCAACCAGATCTTGTGAGCAACCAGAAAAATAAAATAAAAGAATACTTGGTTAGATGCTAATACAAACTAATGTACATTAACTTCTTTTAATGAATTACGTCATCAAAGGGATCATTTGCTAGTCCTTCCAATAAAATTAGAAAACAACCACCAACCTTCCATGTTGATTGACCCTTTTTGTTGAGTATAACGGATATATAAAATTCTGAGAGATTGAAGTCCACGGAGCAAAGGTAAGATGCTAATGTTCAAGTCATTATAACCCAAACTCAAGAGCTCTAATTTGCTCAGCTTTTGCAATTCTTCAAAACCTACAGAATTCACATGTTTCCAACTTAATAAAAACAGATTAATTAGCAATATTAAAACATATAGCAAAATTATGTGTGATTTGATAAGAAAGTTGATCTGATTAAGAACCTTCATTCTCTACGCAGCAAACAATGTTGTTGCCTCTTAAACTAAGCATTCGGAGTTCTTGAAATGGAAGAAACACAGAGGCATTGAAGTACCAATTATCCACAGAAACTCCATATCTAAAACCCCCAAGCATGAGCTCGCTGACTCCACCTGTTGTGGTGTCGCATCCAACACCATCCCACTTACAGCAGTCAACCTCTTTCCTCCATGAAAGCATTCCTTCTCTGTCAGGGCCCCCATATGGGGCATTGAACAAATCTTTGAGTTGCAACAAAGCAACTCTGTCTTCGTCCAAACAAGCTTCAGAGCTCCACCCTTGTAATAGTAATAACAGTAGTTTCACCATTATTACTACTACTGTTGAACGCAGTTGATAGTTTATCCCTACCATTTCTACAGTTCTATAGATGAATTCTAGTGCAGTTTTGTTTTGCATAAATCATGAACTACGATAAGCCTTTTATATGAGACTCCCATCGATTGGGTGCTTCAACATGTTTATGGTGGTGGTCCCATTTTATCAGTTAAATTTTCAACAAACCGATATGGAACGGGTACCATGCTTGGTTGAAAAGGGATGTAAGAGTAAGGGACAACGCTTGGGTGCCGCACTGAAAAGAAGTGGCCCCACCATATTGATAATGCAAGAAATAGGCCCACGTGATTTATAATTCAGATGACATTTTAGTCCAGGATTTTACCAAACTTGCCCTTGTTTCCTAGTTTCCTTGCCCTCACCGGCGTTCACATGTCTTGAGAATTATCATCAACTTTTCTAGTTTATTTTACAGTCTTTCTACATAATTTTGGCCATAAGCAGAAGGACCGAATCCATATATTTCCAAAATGTACATTACAAATACATTTTATAAACATGATGTATTATTTATTTTCATTTTGTTCAAAATATAAATTATCATTTTGAGTGAAGTAATAATTTTAATTTGTTATAAAAGGGTTATTTACAAAATTAGTAAATTCTTATGTATTTATTAGATAAGCAAGTTAAAGTAATTATATATCTATAGTCTATTATTTTTCAATTTCTACGGAAAGTCCTATCCTCCACAGATTACAATTATCGGATTGAACATACGACATAGACCAAAACAATTTGTCTGTTCTTTGGTAGCCAAATGAAGTCAATTCTCAGTTAAAATGGCATTAACGTTGTAGAAGATTATAATTTTCCAAGATTCTCCGTTGACTATAGATATGGATCCTTGTGTTAAAGTTAGTGGAAGTTCATTAAAAGAGTCACTTTTTTTTTGGAATTTTAAAAACATATGAAATTACAAAAGAAACATCGTGTACAATGTACAAAGAATAGCAAAAGCAAACCTATACACGTAAGACAACAAGAGACAGTAGCCGTTCAAGCCACTATCACAGATGCCACGTCGCAAGAATCAAGTGGAAACAAAATACAAAAATACCAGCCTCAATGGTCAATCCACAGCTAAATATGCCAACGTCTTCTAACGACCTTGCAGCACATGCCCAAGTTATTATTTCTAAAATTAAAAGAATGTGTCAATCTTGCGTGCCTTAAAATCAATAATAAAGGCTTGAGTTGATTAGGCATCTAAATAACCTAATTTCCACCCTAAAATAATCTTGTCCTTAAAATGATATTTGTAAAATATTTTGTCGGTCAAAATTACTTTTAAGTTACCTAGCTAAAAGAGAAGTACTAAATATTAAAAGTTTAAACTAAATACAAAATGTAATATTAGCAGGAAATTGTTTAAAATAACCTACCGGAACAAAAAGTATCTCTTTATGAAAGATCTTAATGATCTTTTATTCTTATTCTAGTGCGTTAAAATTTTATATTTGGTAATTTTCAATAGAATCATACCATTCTATATTTTTTACTATAACAATAATATTAATAATATTTTAGTAAGAATTTTGTCAAAATACAAAATTAGGAAAAATTTAATTAGGAAAAATTTAAAAGTAAATAATTTTAGTCTTAATTAATAAAAAGACTATTTTCGATAAATACTTTTAGCATTCTTGACTAATAATAAATATCATTATCAGTTGTTCCATAGTTTATAGAGTTGATGCTTAAATTCTAAAGAAAATGACGAGCTCCAAGACTTTGCAGGAAGTTACTTTTGTAGGGGTAAAGTTATAAGAAGTTGTAAAACTATAGTAGCACTGATGTTACGACTTTCTGGATCATTAGGAGACTAAATAGGG
>JANIJH010000223.1:66380642-66424078 GCA_024520975.1 Erythroxylum areolatum | reverse complement strand
GATTAAAAGAGTTCCGAACTATATTGACTTTAGAGTAGTGTTACAAAAGAGCAATTAAGTCTGGTCTTTTTCCACTCAGTGCTTACGAACCTTGAACTTGCAGATTCATCAAAATAGTGCAGATTCATCTCAATACCAACTTCTCAAAGTTGTTAAAGGTTATTTCAATAGCTTTGACATGTATGCTTCAATCACTATCTATCTGACATGCAAAAGTAAACTGACCTTAAAAAAAAGAAGTCAATGCATCTATTAAGCTCTAATGGAGCATGATTGAACTTGACAAGAAGTTTCAGGCTCTACAGTTTTTGACTTTAATTATATATATATAACACTAGATGGTTAACCTATAAATGCTACTAAGGAAAGCATTTGGTCAATGCCCACCTAAGCTCTTATGCTGGCAACCACTCCTCTCAGTTCATGGCCAGTAGGTGAGAAGCTTTAGTGGCCATTTCCTCAAAGTCAAGAGGTTCCATGCCTGAATGCTTGGAAAATTATGATTATTATACAATGCCACTAAAACTGAAAGCAACCATACCAAACCTAATAGTTTGGAGTCCATGATGAATGACTATTTGTCATTTTGGGGACTTTAAGATTAAAATACACATGTTGAATAACTTGTGATGACTTTTTAATTATTTATTTATAATACGTGATTTGTAAGTTAATACATGGAAATATATTTCTCTTGTAATTTAAAAATTTTAAAAACTATCTCGGTCTTTAAAATTCTCAAAAAATTTCTTATAGTTTTATTTCAATTAAAAATAATTATGAACAAAATACATAGATTACTTAAACGCCACGAATATCTTAAACTAACTTAGTTCTTAAGCACAACTTAAACCAACTAAACTTAACTTAAATTAATAATTTAAGATAATTATAATCAAATTTAATTAATTTTGTTCAAATTTAATAAACGAGTTGAATTGTCGTATGGATAACATTTGATAAGTTTTATTTTCATGCATGTTATTAATATCGCTTTTATTTTATCATTATTTTTAATTAAAATACCTAACAAAAGGTTTTTTTTCAAAAAATTGAAAATTACAAAGAACTAAAAAAATCTTAATTTATGCTGAAATTTCGAATCTTTTAATAAAAGAATTTGAAAAGACAGCTACACACTTGAATAAGACTGATCCAAAACCCTAATATGTGCACTTAAGTTCGCCACGTCTCAGCCCAACTCCATTTGTCTATGATTATCTCCGGACAATAATTTAGGTGCGTGGTCTGAGATTGACATTTTCAAGCGTCAACTCATTAAACAAACCATATTATCTTCTTCTTATCTGCAGATTGGTGGCCAGAAAGTTGAGTGTCTACGACATCATGGCAACCCTAAATGATAAGTGAATCAAACGGTGTTTCCAATTTGTGCATGCGATGAGATGTAATCGACCCAACTTAGTGCGACTTAAAATAGTTTTTTATATGTAAAAGGAGAGTGGAAGAGTATTGGATTAGCAAACTTCATTAGAAAATGACAAGAAGATAGGTTGCACCAAGTATAGATAATAGCTATTTATTGTTGACTAGTGAATCACTAATCGCTATGATTAAGACTAAAAGTTAAAACATATAGATTCCTAGTAGAGATAGGCAACCCGACTCAACTCTTTTTTTTTTAATCTAAATCTAAATTTCATAGTTTAACTAAAATTACAATGTTTTAATAAGTTAAATAATTTAAATGTCCAACTTAATATCTTATAATATTATCTAATTTTCAGAAAATTAATTTATGTTTTAGAAAAAATTACAGAAACATAATCTTTGGATCTAAACATAAGAAAAGCCAAAGGGAACAAAAGCACGTTACTATCGCGATGAGATTCAAGTGAATCACATGAAGAATTCACATGATGTGGTTTTTTTTAATTAGCTAATTTAAAAAACCTCAGTTCATGCGATTAATTCATTTTGAATGTTTTTATAAAAAACAGTTAAGTGTCTTCCCTCAGATGTCAGATCTGTCTTTGGTCTTTCCTGAAATCGATGAGACCTCGAGGAGCTGAAATTATGCGTTTGAAGTGGATCAAAAGGCACCAAATCCAAAGTTGAAAAAGCCATCACCAGATGATACCGTTTCCAACTCAAAAACCCACCAAAAGCTTCACGTCTTCCAAAGTCTCCTTGTCGTCATTCTCAAGGCTCCTTAGTTAATTCAATTGCATATTCTTTATAATAATCTATAAATGATTTAATAAATTTTATTACTTACAAATTTTAATATATTCATACTCTTAATTACCCGTCATGTTTAATTTTTTAATTGAGATGCAATTCTTTAATCATTTAACCTTATAACATATTAAATTAAGAGATTATTGAAAGGTCTTTTAGTTCTATCGGAGGAACCTTTACCAAAACAAAGCGCTATCATCACCATTTATCTTATCTGTTCTTCATGTTTTTGGCTGGTTCTTGTCATTGTCTGCAGTATATTGAGGTTTTTGTCATCAAGCAGCTCAGAGTTAGCACTTTATATAAGAACAACTTTGACACCAAATGATATACTCTGAGCTGTTATTTATAAGAACAACTTTATCTAATATCTATTTCCCATTTATTCTAGTTATGTTTTTGTATTTGAAGAGAACCTGGGGTGGGTATGAAGCAGCATGTGAATATATTCAACTTTTTAACGCTTTTGGTGGCCTAGTAGCGTGACTGACTTAATTATCAAATTTTTAAAGGAAAAAAAAGAAGAGTAAGAAACCCTAATGAAATTTGAATATTGAAAATTGTGCCGTTATTTTTAATTTATCGATAAGAGAAGTCAACTCGATAAAATAAAAGGTTTAAAGTTTAAAAAATTCAACTTTTGTTAGATCATCATAAATCGGCTAAAAATTTTAATATATCATTTAAAGAAGTTAAAATTTTGAAATTTAATTAAATAAGAGATTATTAAATGAATATTAATTAATTAATTTTATTTTATAACAAATTATTAATTTGTAAAACTTGATTGATTAATTAATAAATTGACCAATTTTTAACAATAAGAATTATTAAAATAAATTTATCTTAAAATTAAGAAATGAATGAAAAAAAATTGAATAGTTCAAAGTTTTTATAATTGAATTGTCCGAATTGATTGAAATAGAATTATGATTCCTAAGGACCTCTAATTAGATTAACTTTAATAAATTTTGCTTTATAAAGAGTATGCTTCTCCATTAAGTATGGCAAGTTGATCTTGGTTAAGTATGCTAATTATAGTGATCTCCACGTCAGAAATTAGGTGGAAAATTATTTATGTAATAAATTGTTTAGCTTTATCAATAAAAATTATTAAAATAAATCAAGCAAAAAAAAGTAAAAAGATAATATAAAAATTAATCGAATCAAAATTTTTATTGTTAAATCGGTCAAATCAGTTAAGTTTTAATTATTAATATTACTGACTTGACCTCAATTCAGAATTTTAATAGTAAAGTTAAATATAAATCCCTTATACTTATTACGCCCCTATATTATAATTGTCGGAGCTTTATAGAAATTATTTATAATAATCTGTTTTATAAATTTATCAACTTCTTTCAATTGTTTTCTATAATTTAAATTATTGACATTTTCACTAAAGTTAATTCACTTATTTATTATAACATTCAGTTACTATATTCAAATATATGTATATCGTTAATTTAATAATTTTAATTATTAAAAATTAATTTATTTATTAATTTATGAAATAATTTTTATAAATTAATAAATTATTTTATTAAATTATATATTTTTAATTAAAATTTTTACAATATTTTTAATCATATTTTTAATTTTTTAATTTTAACCGGCTATATAATTTTATTTAAAAACGACCATGTCACAAAAGAGTACGGGGCAAGAGGAGCGTGCCGCAATAACACAAACGACAAAAGCCGCATTAGATTCCAAAAGAGCAGTTAACTGACAAACTCCCGTAAGTAAAAAAACTTAACCAATCAAACAGCTCCACGTGTTCCTCCAGATCTAGTCTACACACACCTGTCGGTAACTAATTTAACCTCCATTCCATTTAATAAAAGCTTTTTAGAAGTTGACGAAAATGGTGAAATCTACGGTTCAAACCGTGGGCTTGGAGGGCTATATAAGCAGAGATAAGGCTATAACAAGAAGCTGCAAATTAGAGTGAGAACACCGAACACAGCCTACAAACAGAGTGCTTTGTTCAAGTATTCCTCTTCTTCTTCCCTGTTCTCTACATTCCCACTTCTCTGTATCCCTTTCTGTTAATTGTCCGTCTTTCAGAACAATCGTCAAACACTTCTGGGGTTTGGTTTCTTGTTGGGTTTTACTGAAATCTGTGTTTGTGAACAAGAGAATCGTGCGAGAGATTCTTTCATTCTGAAAGCCAGGTGATTCAGAACAGAGATTCAGGTTGATTGATCTTACCTATCCTTTGAGTTTGATCATTTTATCTTCAACTTGGAGGGTTTGTTTTTGGTCCCTCTCTGGTTGGTTTTGTTTCTTGAAGATTTAGTACTATTTTTTGTCATTTGTGTACTCATCAAGATCTGATCTTGGTTTTTGTTTATAGGTAGATCTTTGGTTGTTTAGTGTTTCTTGAAGAAAGTATGGCAACAGCTATAGACTTCTATAGTAGTAGCACATCTCCAGTTTTCTCTGAGGAACTGATGACAGCACTTGAACCTTTTATGAACTGTTCTTCGCCAACCTCTGTTTCTTCTGATTCTTCTTCTCTCTCTTCTTACCCTTCTTGTTCTTATACCTCTGCAACCTCTTTACAGCCCAATATGTACCCTGACTTTTACTCCCCGTCGAGCACCTATATGTTCTCTCATGGGTTCGATCAAACGGGTTCAATTGGGCTTAATCACCTTACCCCGTCTCAAATCCTTCAAATCCAAGCACAAATTCAAGTTCAACAACAACAGTTGGCCAATCTTGCTACGGAATCACAGCTAGTTCGTAATCAAAGGTTCAACTTTCTGGCTCCAAAGCCTGTCCCAATGAAACAATCTGGTTCCAACCCAAAGTCGATGAAACTCTACAGAGGAGTGAGGCAGAGGCATTGGGGAAAGTGGGTCGCTGAGATCAGACTTCCTAAGAACAGAACAAGACTCTGGCTTGGAACTTTTGACACAGCTGAAGAGGCAGCTTTAGCTTATGATCAAGCTGCCTTTAAGTTGAGAGGAGAATTCGCTAGGCTCAACTTTCCACATCTTCGTCGCCAAGGAGATCATGTCTCTGGAGAGTTTGGCGTGTACAAGCCGCTCCACTCCTCTGTTGATGCCAAGTTGGAAGCTGTTTGTCAAAGTTTGGCTAACTCGCAGAAACATGTGAAAACAGAGCACCCATGTTCTGTTTCTGATTCAAAGACCAACCTTACAGCTCCTGTACAGGAGCAATTGAAAGAAGATCGTACCCTGAAAAGTGAACTGAAAAGGGAGCTCGAGAATTTTGAAGCCGAGGATTACAAGGTGGGGAACTTATCCTCCTCATCACCAGCTTTATCCGATGAGTCATTCACTGGATCTTGCTCACCTGAATCTGAGATTTCGTTCTTGAACTTCTCTGATGCTTCACAATGGGATGAAACAGAAAACTTTGGTTTGGCGAAGTACCCTTCAGTCGAGATCGATTGGGCAGCCATTTAAGTCTCAAATATCATGCATCTTTGCTCTTTTTAGTGTCATATGTCGGTTAATTTCTTTGCATTATGTTCTTCCCTTTTTTTTTTTTTTTCAAGTGTCATCAGAAGCTTCTGCAATGAAATTTTTGGCATTTGCAGAGACTCTGTTAGTGGGTCTAATTTATATCAGTCTTGGTATGTCGATATGTAAAAGCTTAAGCCTCCATTGTTGGTCTACCTGGTACTTTTTGATCCTCGCTGACCACGGGAGAGTTTATGAGTTACAATAATGTTTTAGGATTGTAAATAAACTTTCACTTTCAATATATCTATGTCTTCTATGTGATCCCAAAATAATTTTTTAAACATTAATTAAATATATAATTATGTTGAGAATACCACGTCTAAGTAAAGAGGAGAAAGAAGACTAACGTATAAGTCTAGTGAGATACTTCACCTATTATCAATTAGTTTTAAAATGGAGCTTTATTTGAGTTTGTGTGTGATCTTTCTTTCTCGTGTGAGCCTATAAGTCTAGTGTAGCTTTCATATAGTATTAGAAGAGGTTTGGTCTGAATTATTAATTTTTCGGTTGTTCGTCTAGATGTCCAGACCTAACTGCCCGGTCTGATTATCATTATGTTTATTTTAAGTGACAATTAGATGTCCAGTTTTAGTAGTTGCACTTGAGGGGGAGTGTTGAGAATACCCACATGTGAGTATTTCATATTTAAAAAGAAAAGGAAAAGAAAATTAACATATCAGCATATTAGGCTATTACACCTATTGCCAATTAATTTTAGAATGGAACCTCACTTAAGCTTGTGTATAGTCTAATTTTTCTTCTCATGTGGACCCATAGGCCTGTTGCAACTTTCACAAATTATCACTTTCACTTTGAAATTAACATTTCACAAAAAATCTAAATAAATTCTTACATAATCTAACGTGATCTTAAAAATAATTTCTTTAAATATTAATTAAAGATATGATTTTTTTTGTTAACCGTTGATAAAAAGTTTAAATAAATTCTCATTATTATTCATTTTTGTTACCATATAATGTTCATTAAAGTTGTAATTTTGATATTAACAGTTCACAAAAATTTAAAATAAATTCCTATTATTACTTATTTTGTTACTATAATTATATTTATTCATAATTTAACGAGTACTATTTATAACTTATTTAGAATGTAATAAGTACTATTTCAATAATATTAATGTATAAAGTAGTATCAGAAATATTATAACGGTTTAATTAAACTTTTTATAAAACATTAAAGTGTCAATTACACCTATAACTCACAAAGAAATTGAAATCTACAAGCATTAAACTCAAATGGTGATTAAGTGACTGTTTGAATGGACTTTTGGAAGGTCTATAAGAGTTTTTCTCCTCTATAAAAGCCTTTTTAAAAATAAATGTTTGACTGTAAAATAAAAAAGTGCTTCTTTAACAGATATAATTTTTTTGGCAGTCAAAATATAACTTTTTAAGAAATTCAAATTTGGAACTTCTCAAAAAAGCCTTTTAAATGACTTTTTAGGGTAGATTTTTTAGATCAATTAATAAACCTATTTTTTAGTCTCTTTTGCTCCTATATTTTATACAAAATTTTCACAATACCCACAAATTTATCTTCACGTTTATTTTTTAAACCTATTATTTGGCTTTTTTATATGTTTTAATATTTATTTTTGATATTAGTTTTTCTTATGTTATAATCCATATAAAAGATTTTGATAGATATATTTTTATTTATATTTTGGTTTAAAATTATATAATAATTAACATATTATGCTTTACATATTGTTTAATATACTTTAGATAATATTTATATGCATAAATAATTTTATTACAAAAAAAATATAGCTAAAATCAAAAGTTATTTTTATTTTTATGTTGTCAAACAGTTTACTGTATAAAACTTTTTTTTAAAAAATCTTTTTAAATGATAATCAAACAGTTAACTGATTTCTTAGAAAAGTTCTTCTAAGAAAAAATCTACAGAAAAAAGTTCTATTATATAAAAACTCTGCTAATATAAACTCAACCAAGCGACGCTAAATCTTGTCTTTGAACTCTTCGGTGCTGCCAAATTCGGCTAAATTCAAGGTCAATTATTGCATATGTGCACATTCTATAAATATTCTAAATCATAAGTCACTTGATCAAGTCAACGATTCAAAACCATACGACACATTCGATTCAATCGATATTTACAAGTTTTAACTCCACTCTTTATCAACCATCTTCTTCAAAGTTGAGATCAACCATACCACAACTCGAATCTTGAAAACATCACGATTCATAAGGCTTCTAGATGATGAGATGAATGACAGGTGATATCAGGAAAACCGTGGAATTGCAAGTGGTCACCATTAAAATACAAAACTTTCTTATCACTTTTTGAAGCTCGAGATAAGGAATATGGAGACAACCACAACCCAAAAAAAGAAAATCTAATCTAATCCAATATTCTTATTCTTTCTTCTCACCACACAAAGACAAGTTGGGTTCGTAAGCATGTAAAAGACTTTACTGCATCTTTTAGACTATACACATATCAATGATTCAAACAAAAATCTAGCTTAAAGAATCTAACAAATTGGCCAAAAGGGGTGTGAATGGAGTTGGAATTTTGCACCCTAAGGTCACCAAATGATTCCTTAAAGCTCAGGATCTTGCCAAGTTGGTGTATTTACGCTTTACAGGTTTGAATGATGTGGAGCTTAGTACATTCAGACTCTAGCGTAAGCTAAGAATCTGATGAATGTTGCTTTTTACTAAGCTTTGGAAGTTGTAGAAAATTGGAAAGAAGGAAAGCTATGGAGGATTATTTTCTATGGACCCGATCCTCTGGATAGCCGAATGTGTAAAGCATAAAACAGTAAACAAAAGGGCAAAAAGAATAAAGAGGAAAAGTATGACAAAAAAGTAAGAATCTCCACGAAGGTAATTGACTTAAAATTATAAATTTGTTAATTCATAAAATGATTTATTTGAAATAAGTAATTAATGAATTTGTATTCAAAGAATAACAAATATAATAATTTATTTATTAAAAACCAAATTTAGATAAAAATAACTAAGTTAGATGACTTTTACACGTAAGTATAATTTTGTTGGTTTTGTTTTATTTTATATTTTATAAGGTTATTATAAAATGACTTATTTGAAATAAGTAATTAATAAATACATATTTAAAATATAACAGATATAATTTATTTATTAAATAAACAAAATTTAGACAAAAATATAAGTATAATTTTTATTTAGGTTTTTTATTAACGTAAGAACATGTTCTAATAAGATAATTAGAGGTCATTAATAATCATAATTTTAAAATTCAAAATTGCATAAAAAATTGGAGGTACGATAGAATTTGTAAATATATTAATTTACTTTTAAATTATTGACATGTTAAATAATTTATTAAAATATATAATTAAATTAATAAATATGGGCTTAGTATCCTGAACAAACATCTTCCAAGCCCACTTCCAAAATCTTGGGATCTGCCTAAAGTGTCATTTGGGCCACAACCACACATCACATTGTTCTATAGGGCTGTTTCGGTGAGACAAGAAAGGAACCAATTCCCACTAGTATAAATATTTTTAAGGTAAATTATATTGAATATTTTAAATTATGTAAATATATCTTAATTTTATTTTGAATACTAGATATTGTGTACTTATAAAAAATATATATTTGGTTAACTTAATCAGAAATTAAACTAGTAATACAAGATTTAAAAAGTTTAAGTAGTATTGAACTATCGTAAAATTAACTAAAAATTAAATAAAATTACAATAATTTGAAATATAATTAAAAATATTGATTAAGGATAGAAGAGGAATACAAAATTTATGGAGACAAAAGATTTACTCATTAACCAAAAACGACAACGTTACATTCAAATAAACCAGTTCCTCATAAACGGCAACGTTCCTATATACTCCCTCCTATTTAAAATAAAAGTCGTTTTAAAGAAAATTTAATTATTCAAAATAAGTGTCGTTCACGATTTTTCATGCATGTTTATAATTTTATTTCCAAAACTACCCTTTAATTTCTTTCACATCTTAATTATACATATTACATTTTCAAGACAATTCAACATGTAATTAATAAAGGTATATCAAACATTTCACTAAACAAGTGTGCATCTATCTAAAACGATACTTATTTTAAATAGAAAGGAGTACAAATCAAACTCATCGTTGAAACCAAAATAAGAACAAAATCCCAATCTCCCCAATCCTTCTTCGGACTTTTCCAAATTAGGATTAAAGTATCTACGATCTCCACCGTCTTGGCGTCATGAATGAGTTTAGAGACAGATGTCCAAGCAATTAAGTTTCTGCCTAGCCATTAGCCATTGTAACACGAACGCTCCAACCTATCCTATGGCAATTAAAAAGTAAGACAAACCATCCATAAACCTTTGTTTCTCTTCTTCGTATTTCAACCTTAATCCGATCGATGCTAGTTGATCGTAGCTTCTCTTCTTGCCTCTTTATGTACCAAGACATTGGTTGAGAGTCCCAAACACCATTTCTAAACCTCGATGGCATTTCCCTTTCGTCAGCCAAACTACCCTTCGTCAGCTCATTATCGTGAATTTGTATGAGCAAGTATACTTTGTTGTATTGCTTTAAATTTGAATTTTATAAAAAAAAAATTACGATCCTTAAATATTAGAACTTTATAGGTCAATCAAAATTTAGTCCATGAAATCATGAAGTTATAGTTTATTACATACATTAAAGTTATTAGACATTTATTTAAAAACAATAATTGCTAAGAAAACTTAATTAATATCAATTATAAAAATAAGAAATTTTTATTTTGCTTAATAATTTTTATTAATGTCTTTATATAGTAAAATTGATCATATTATTTTTCGAATATATATTAAATAAAGAGTAAAATAAATGAAATCTTTTTTATAATTTAAAAACTATAAAAAAACTCTAAATCATTGAAATATTTTTAAAAACTTTTTATAATTTTTAAATTTTTAGAAAACCCTCTTCTTTTAGTCTTCGATTAAAATTGAGAATAAAATACACGATATATAAATATTACATAAATTAATAAAATATTATTTACAGGAAGATTCAACATAATTCTTAATATGGAATCAAGCTAACTAAACCTAACTAAAATTAATAATTTATTAATTTATTATAGTTTATTAATTTAAGTCGAATATAATTTATTTAGATCAAGTTTAAAATATTTGATTCATTTATATATGATATTCATATTCTATGTATTTAGGGCTTAAAAAATGTAAGATTTTTTTAAAGATTAGAAGGTTTTAAAAAAATTTAAAAATTTTGTCTTTTACCCTTAAATGAACTATTAGATATATAATAATAATAATAATAATTTATAAATAGCATATTTGATAAATTATTAAATAATAAATTACGGTATCGCCCTTCCAATAACCTTATAAAATATCTTGAATGTATGGGACCCCGTTACTTAAATTAATTGGCATACTATTGAAGAAGGGTCAGGATGGACCGACATTATTATAACATATTTGATGTGATTGAATTAAATTGGAATCCACGTGTTCTTGATTGGCATCTTCTTCTCATCTACCAACGCAATGGAATATGCTGACATGTATGCTTTTCTTTTATTTCATTTTCAACAATAACATGTGTTTTCTCCACATCTCCTCATAAGGGAGATTCAACCAAAATAATGATTGTAAATTAGAAATTTCAATCCCCTTTGTCACCTTCTACATCAATGTACCCAACCACTTCCTTATAAAAAGATATCTAATTGACTTCCAAAATAACCATCCAACCCATGTTACTAATATATTAATATTATCTTTGGATAATTGGAGTATTTGTCTTTTAGAAATTCAAAATTATTAATCTTTCCAAATTTGACCGTATTCAAAAAATCTACAAATGTAATTTAACTCAAACAAGATTTGTAGTCCGTAACTTTATTATATACAAGATTCTCGTGAAAAAAAAGTGTAAAGTATACTTATTTTTTTTGCATGACTATAATTACATTATTCGATAATCAAACTTTGAGGAGAGAAAGAACTTAGAAAGAAGCCATTAAGATAAAAAATTATTTTATTTTTTAAATTAATCTCATTCTAATAATAATTATGCAATTATAGCTTATTTTAAGTTCAATTAAAAACAACATAACTATTTAATTTTAACTTAATTTATTAACTTTATATACAAATTTTATTTACAAGAATAATAACATAATATGCGTTTTTTAAATATTTTTAAATATAGGTTGGAATTTTACATTTGTATTAATTTATATCAAATTATTATAACAAAATTTATTGTTAATTTTAAATTAAAATAATTGTACATGATCTATCATATAGATATTAGTTAATTTATATAATAATTTTATTAAAATAATGTAATAAATACTCAATTATTTTCCATATCTTGTACTTGGAAATCCAATTCCATCCTTCCAAGTGTCATCCTCTTGAAAACAATCAATAAGAGAGCCGACACCAGAAATCTACCCTGACGTTACCTTTCACATTGTCAATGTGTGTTTTACTCCATGAGTGAAGTCTCTTCACTATAAGAAGCTATACACTCCCACATATACGGTCCATTTTACAGTCCGAAAGCCAATGGCAGCCTCCAAGCTCTACCTCTCTCTCCTTCTCCTCCTCTCCTTCTCCATCATCGGCCATACCGTAAGTAACCATCTAACAGAAAACGTAAATCCTGTCGTAACGATCATGAATCTAACGTTCTTCTCGTAACTTGGATTCTTTTGAACAGGACGACGATTGCGTATACACCATGTACATAAGAACAGGGTCGATCTTCAAAGGAGGCACAGACTCCATCATAAGCGTCACTCTCTACGACAAGAACGGCTACGGGGTTAGGATCTCGAACATCGAGGCTTGGGGAGGGTTGATGGGTCCGAACTACAACTACTTCGAGAGGGGCAATCTCGATATTTTCAGCGGGAAAGGTCCGTGTCTGCAAGGACCAGTCTGCGCTCTGAACCTGACTTCCGACGGGTCGGGTTCACACCATGGTTGGTACTGCAACTACGTGGAACTGACCACCACAGGAGTCCACGGCAAGTGTGCTCAACAGTACTTCGAGATCGAACAGTGGCTGGCGCTAGATACGGCGCCGTACGACCTAACTGCAGTCCGAAACACCTGTTTCGATCCGACCGGTGATCAGAAACAACTGTTTCGATCCGAGTCGAAACAGCTGTCTGATTTGACTGTTTCTCAGTGAGTTACGGTAAGAACCTCGGGGGCCTATATAATAATAATACTTACTTTGTATGAACTTTATGTGTTTCATGATGATGATATGGTCTTTCAGGCCTATTTTGAGGACGTGCTTACTGTCAATCTAGTGTGTGTTTTTTAATTTGGGGCCTTTTTCAATTTTTGAAGCTTTACTTTGTCGATAGCTTTCAATGATTGTGACTATGTGATCAACAATGTCATCAAGATAAGGTTTGTGTCGTCTTGTAATATGTGGAGAGTGGTCGTGGCTTGAGGTTTGGCATTAGGTACGGGAACTAGAGGATTGTTCTGGACCTAGAGTTTCTTAGATTGATTACATAACTCATATATTATTTTATATATAAGTTTATTTAATTATTAATTAAGTGGGATATTTTAAATATGTAATTTATAAATTAGTGCAAATTACACATTTAACCAAAAATATATCCAACACATTATAATTAAGTTATTCACAAGAGAATGTAGTACTTCCTTCCTTTAAGAGAGATTTTATTAGGTCTTCCAAGGTTAGTGTGTATAAGTTGTAAGTTGCTCTACAAGCCTTCATACTAAAAACCTTGACAATTAGAAATTTTATTTTCAAATAGATCCAACCCTTTCACCAAATTATGTTTATGCATCAAGAGTACTGCAAATTGATTTCTATGAAAAAAAAATTCATGTTCATGTCAAAAATGAAATTTAAGAACTTTAGTAATTAATCAACACTTAAACAAGTTATGATAAAAATAGAATTTAATTTGTGAAAAAAAAACCAAGTTTAGGGATGACACTTAAGTTGGCCGGGCTTTGGTTGACTTGGTCTTAGATATGATTTTTTTAAATCGGGCCTTAAGCTGACTTTGAGCTTAGGTTATCTTACCCAACACGAGGCCTATATTTATATGAAAATGATGTCGTTTGACATTTTAAATATAAAAAACTTGGGGCGAATTGAGTTAGGCTTAAGTTCGGGCCTGTTGCCTCTAGCACGGCCTGATCCATTGCTATCTGTATTCAAATATAAACTATAATACTAAGTATTATTTAAAAAAAGAAATTTATATATTCCATTCTCTACTTAAAATAGAATTTAAAAAAGATTAAATTCAAGAAAAGTCTTGAAATAAATTTTGCCATGCTAACTAACTTAATTTAATTTAATTAAAGAAAAGTCTTAAAACAATTTTTGCCATGCTAACTAACTTAATTTAATATGGTTTACATTATATTGACAATCAATCTTATAAGACTAGGATTGCATATTGGATAACAATTAAAAAAACAAAATTAATCTAATACAAAATTAACTAAAAAATTATTGATTTTTGACTCAACAAACCTCATTTCCACTCTATCATGAAGTTAGATGTGCCTTGGCATCCATCAATCCCCTCCTCACATCTTCATCTTCTGGTGCTTCCTTGTGCAATATCTCGTAGTCTTGTACCGATGCTTCCCACTTTCCAAGCTATTTCACCCCATAAAACACACACAACATCGTTAATAATGATAACACAAAATAGTATAACATTTTAAGAGTAATGGAATATGTTTGTCACCTTGGCATAGCAATCTGCTCTTCTTAGTAAAGCCTTTGCATAATCAGGTCGCAAATTAAGGGCAGAATTGCAGTCTTCAATGGCTTTCTCGTACTGGTTAAGCTTGGACCGGCAAGCCGCTCGGTTGCAGAGTAACACAGAGTTGTAAGGATCATGTTCAAGCCCCTCACCGTATGCAACGCAGGCCTCAGAGTATCTTCCTGCCTTGAATAGATTATTACCATTAGATCGAGCTGTTGATACGCCTCGTGTCCTTCTCAACACCGCATTTGCTTCCTTATTGTTACAGTCAAGCTTAGTTGCTCGTTGAGCCGCAGCTAATGCATCATCAAATCTGTAAAAAGTATGATCCAGAGAATATTTTGGTTAATTTTCATTTTTTCGACCTATTGACAGGTTTTTAATCGTTCCTTGTTACAGAAAACTAACCTGCCAGTAGCCAAGTCAACCTGTGCTCGTACCATCAACAGATTGGCACTTCCAATTGGACCAAAGTACCTTGTACAGGCGTCAACATCGAAATGCGGACTCTTTCTCAGTGCTGCTTCTGCTTCTTGGTGCTTTCGGAGCTTTATCAAGGCCTCAGCTTGTAATGCGTTTATCTACTCATAGACAAAACACCATTGAAGAGAATGCTTCCAGTAGTCTAGAGAATGCTTAACAGTTAATGATTTGGGGGCATACCTGTGGAGCTGAATCTGCACCTGCAGATATTGCAGCTCCTGCCTCTTTAACCAGTGTATTCCAATCTCGTAGTTTACGAGCCTCCGTGCACTTGCTAAGTCGAACCTGAAGACCTTTGGCTTTAGATATATCATCAGGGTCAGCTTCAGGACCTGCCTGTCTGTAATGATATATAGCTTTCTCTGCATCTCCTAATCTAAACAAACATAAGAAGTTTGCCAAGATTAGAAGGACAGGATTTCACTTCAGCACGAATCTGATATTGTTAAAAGGACCAAAATTTTTAACCTGAGATACAGGTTCGCTAAACGTTGATGACTTCTCTGATAACGAGGTTCAATTCTGATGGCTTCTCTGCACTCAAAAACAGCTTCAAGAAGCTTGCCTAGAGCTGTCAAAGCTGCACTTTTATTGCTTCTGTATGAAGCCTTGTTAGGGTCAAGGGCGATTGCTGCATCATACAAAGCCAATGCTTCTGCGAAATTCCCATTCTTGTAATCTTCATTGCCCATAATTTTCAATTGCTCAGGATCCAATCTTGTTGACAGGGCCCTGCATAAGGAACCAGATTGGTCTGCACTTGGTTTCTCTTCATTCTTCATTACACTTCCCATCACCCTATTAGGGTTTATATTCGTTTCCTTAGGAAGATTATCAAGAACATCATGGGAATTCGTATTCCCTCCACCTGGCTGTCCCAAGTTTCCCAAGTTTCCACAAAGCATAAAGTTGCTCGATGAAGCCCGAACAAGGTTGCTACCATTTCCCTTAAATTTCTGACGCTCAGCGAGCATGCTCTCAAGTTCACCAGAGATTCCAATGGCTTCCTTAGGAATCTTCCTAACCTGACCACCTCCCTGAACTTGGTTTTGCTTAACTTGGCCATGATTTGAAGACGCTTTGGTTGTTTCACTTGCAAGTTTTTTATATTGCACTTGAGCCGGAGGGAGTTTCGGATGATTAGGAACATTGGAGATAGGTTTCTGCGATCTATCTGATATACCAGAAGAGTTGTTTAAGAATGCAGCACCGTCAGAGCCACTCCGACGCCGACATGGATCATTTGGCGTTTTCTGAAACTCTTTTCCATTTGACAGTGAACCTGTGGATGTTGATTTCCTAAGCCAAAAGCTCCGTCTACCGAAAACTGCACTGAACAGACCACAACCAGATTTCTTTTCCGGCGACCCGTCTCCCATTCCAGCCAGAGATTTCACCCTCAATTTCAACAGATAACACCACTCTTATGAAATAAAAACAAGAACATGAAGAGGGTATCATCAAGATCAGAAGGACATTGATGAACAAAAAGAGGAAGTGCTGATTTTGATTAGAAACAACTTTTCAGGAAAAGGGTAGTGAATTAATTCTCATAAACCTGAGGAAAAACTGAAACTTGAACAGAAATGATAATGCAAATGAAGAAAGAAGAAAGAAAATGTGGTCTGAAAACTAAAGCCTAGTTCCAGGAGATGACATACAAGGCCTCCTGGATTCTGGCTACCAAGAAAGGATGTCAACTTGTTTTCTCTCTTTCAGTTAGAAACAGGATACGCCAGGATTAGTGTTTGGAGGTCATCAGAACAAAAAAACGAGAAAAAGTAACAAAAATGAGAAACACCAATCCAAAACTTGAGTTCGTTTGATGAAAGAGTAAAGGTGGGGATTAGATTAATCCAATCTTTGTTCTTTCCATTTTCGTTTAAATTTTCATTGGTTGTTTTTTGAAAAGAAAAAGGAAGCAAAAGACTCGGTCTTCCGATAAATTCGAGTCCCTAAATTTTTAGCAAGAAATATTACCAATATTTTAAAAACCTTTCAATAGATTTTTAATAATAAAACTTACAATCGATCAATTTTTTAATTTGATTTCTAACTTTTCACTTTAATTTAATTTAATAATTTTTATTGTTAAAAATATATTAATTTATTAATTAATCGATTAATTTTTATAAACTAATTAGTTTTTATAAGTTAAAATAAATCAATTTATTTTTATTTAACATCTTTTTTATAAATTTTAAATGTTTTAATAAACAAGATAGTATTATATTATTCTTTAATTATTTTTCAAATTTTTTAGTTTTATTCAATTTATTTAATAGGATTGAATCTTTTAAATCTTATATCTCTTATTTATGAACGGAGTCAACTCTTTTAAATCTTATACTTCTTATTTATAGGTCAGGTCGAGCCAAATCAGGAACTGCTCAACTCTTATTTATGGGTCAAGTCGAGTCTTTTAAATCTTATACTTCTTATGGGTCAGGTCGAGCCAAATCAAGAACACCTCAAGATCAAGCCGATTGGCATCTCTAAGTGTAGTATAAGACTGGGCCAGTCAAGGTTTGGCCCCAAAAGTTAATGCTTAAGCTTGGGCTTTTCCTAAAGCCCAAAGCCCAATTGGATTCAAACTTGACTTTTTTCTTAATTTAAAAATTAAAAATGTCACTATTTTATTCAAAATGATGTTATTTTTTCTGTTAAATTTTAAAACTTTAAACCAACTGGATTAACTGATCTCGACTTGAAGCCATAGTTCAATCAAATTGGGCTAAGCCTATCAATTTAAAGTCGAGCTGAGTCAGCTCCGACTTTCGAGTCCAAGCTTAAAACCTAGTTCAGGTAGTGATGAAATGTCTCAAAAAGTCTTCCCATTCAAAACCTGATCAACCTTCAAATTTTTTGGACCTACTCAGCCCAAATCAAACTTCAAGCCCACAGTTGCCCAAAAAAAAAAAATCAGCTCACTGCCGTCCCCAGATGGACATACCTCCTTGAACAGTTCTAATAGCTTTTAAGCATATACTCTGATTCAAAATGAAGTAACTTATTTACCTAGAGCTGGCCTCCAAAAACATAAGTGTAAGAGTAAGCCTGGAAAGGAATGAAGAAACCATCAGGGACAAGAGCTAGAAAAAGAGAATTGCTGCTAATTCAATTGCAAGGTATAGAATTTTCTTCAGCCATCCACTATGTTGATAGAGTTGTGAAATTAAGCATAGGTTCTTTTCATTTCTTTAGATATAGCTTCTGATAGCTCTTCTGCATTGTACTCTACTCCAAAACATCTTACAACCTCCATCTTTGGATTGATAAGGTACCTGAAAAGAGTTTTAATACGGTTAATTTCACCTGAGATCAAATGTCAATACATTCCAAGCACATGGGACTTACATGTTGTGGGAAGACTCAACGAGATAATCATCTCCTTCCTCTTCAACCTTCCTGAAGTAAACACGGTATTCTTGTGCCATTTGCCTGACTGCACCAACCGGCCCTGTTAATCCTACTATTCTTGAATCAAATTCTGCAGTCCTTCAAAGATAATAACAAGAGAGAACTTTAGTCAAATCTTGTTGGTTGAGAAAATTTTGCTAAGTTGATTCAAACATGTAAGCACCCTGACCTTTAAGGTAAGCCCGAAGTTGTGCAGGAGTATCGCGCTGAGGATCGATTGTGACACATACCGGTAGGATTTTCAGATTCTCTTTTGAGTCTTAACACTCGTAAAAGACATATATGTTAGAGATATTGCCCAAAAGATGCAAAACAAAAAAGGAATAAGTACATTTGCTGATCAAGTCTCCAAACCTAGTCTATCAACGGCCTTTGTCATTATGTTGACTTGCTCGGGACCAATATCAGGGCAGAATGTATAACCAAAGTATAGGAGAACCCATTTCCCCAGAAAGTCTCGCTCTGTAACGACCCTATTCTCAGTATCAATTAGAGTGAATGGACCACCAATAGTTGGACCCTTGACAGTGACAGCATCATTTTTTATGCCTTCACCTGATTGAAAACGGAAAAGAAGAATCTAACAATTAATCAAAATGAAGTATTACAACCATCACCCTGACGAGAGTCCTAAGAAGCTGTCAAAATGGCATTTGAATAATGACAAGAATGTTACTGTCCCTCCACTAATAATTTGGATCAGGGGAAAACCAATCACGGCGAAAAATCCAACACAAGATCTACAGCAATCACACCGATGTTCTGATACTAGAAAAACTATTCAGACTGCTGTAAAGCCAAGTAAATTAACTGAATGCTAATAAGCATTTAAGGGTTGTAGCCTTTTCTCTATGCATTATTTCTGAAGTAGCCTTAAGATTTAATCACATGATAAGTCACACAAGAATTAGTACTTGGGAAGATTTGGTGTCACGAGTACTATGAGTGGTGAGGAAGCATTGTTAAGGGGCTCAATGTGAGTGGCTATTGTGCATTATCTGGTTTGTTTGCCAAAAAGTACAGAACATTTGGATTTTCAACATTAAAACCATAGAATACAATAATGTTACCGAGTCATAAACCCATCCAAACTCTAAGTAGCTAAATTTAACATTTTTATAGCATATGCTGTCTGAAAACTTTTGAACCTAATTGCTTCTGCAACTGTAGCTAAGATGCCATTGGATGCATAAACCCTTCAACTTCTGGTCATTGTAACATATAGTTCTGGAGCTTTTCAATCAAAGATAAATGTTAAAAGCTCAACCCTCATAGTGTACAACACAATAACTTCCAACTTTCACCAAACATTTTAATCCACTGAACTACAACAAACTAGTCTGGAGAATCAAAATTTATGCAGTAAACTAGAAAACGAAATTAGAGAAAACAGTGTACAAATATATTACTAGAAATGACATAAGTCACGGTGCAAGTTGCAGAGCGTTTTATCTGATATAAAGTTTAAGAAAAAGGTAAACCCGGCAAATATTCGGAAAGATTGGAGCAAGGACTTAAGGACTCCCTTATACAGTAGTTACTTTAGGCAAGAGTACTCATCAGAACTTCCAATTTCACATGGAAGTGTGTCTAAATTTTCTTCTCATTAAATGGCAGAAACCAAGGAAGAAATCAGACAAAAAGTTTGCAAGTCTTTGACCTTTAATCTACAAATTTCAAGTTCTTGCATTGGCAGAGAATACCAAGGCACAAGAAATACCTCTGGGAATAGCTCTCCTTTGATCATTGTAATGAACAAAAGCTGCAATTCCTGCAAATCCAAGAACCACACCAGGCTGCAGATTACATGCAAGGAAAACAAAAGCGCTAGGTAAGCAAGGAAATACAATTGATGAATACTCCAGAGTTTGTCGTCTTAAGCTAACACAATAAGAAATGCTACGAAAACACATTGCCTATCAACAATGGAAATCTGTTCAGCTGATAGAGGAGCTCAGAAGCCTACAATGACCCAAGAACTCCATGAGCCCGGAGCCTGTGTTTGTACTGGAATTAAAGGATCATCATCTATCCTTTTCCTGCAAGTGTGTCGTGTCGATGATGTATAGCTACGAGACTGAATCCTCATACATGTACCAAACCTAAACAATTTACAAATAGGTTCAACTCAAATGCCCCAAGAATAAAAGGAAAAATGAATTAACGGCATAGCAAACATGCAGTTTACTCTTAACCAGACCTGTATTCCACAAATTATATTTTGAATCACTCCAAAGACATAGCTGACACCGCATATCTCGGAAGGAAATACAAAAGCCTACGATTGACCAACACTTGAATCTTTTGACGTAAGAATTCGAATCCATTCGACCCAAGCACATAACAATCATGCAATTCTCAAGAGTCCATTTTGACAATAAGAAAAACAAACAAATAGAGCATCAAATATAGCAAAAATCGATTGAAAGCAAACGATAAACAAGAGAGAACAAGAACATATAAAAAAGAAATGCAATATTTTTTATTTGAGGGATAAGTAAGAAGCGGGAAAGACCGAACCTTTGAAGTGGATTGAGAAGTAGACGTGGTGGGTTATGCTTGGAAGAAAAGAAAAGAATCCGAGAAATGGGCATCACTGTCTTCTCTAAGAGACCTACGCATAACACAAAGCCATGAATGAGGGTTTTAAGAGAACAAAAGCCTCCACCCACTGGACTGGTAGTACTATTTCTCTCTTTTTAATTAGTTTTAGTACCAAAGCACGCAAGATATCAAATTGGTTGCGCTTTCTTTCTTTTTCTTCTTCTATTTTCGTTTCTCTTATTCATGTTTGGGAATTGGGACCCTTGAAGAAAGAAGATAGGAATCTCCTTTTTCAGTTATTTATATGCCTAATTCAGCTTTTATTTAGTGCTTCACCATGCTCTTAAAATTTAATGAATTGTGATTATACTTAAATAGTTGGGATAACAATGAATCGGAACATGTACTCGAAGCTTGATCCACTCGAAGCAAGCGGAGGATCTAGTTTATGTTTAGATAAACTTCTAGAAGGATAATAAGCAATTTATTTTATTATAAAATTTTTTTAAAATTAAGTATTTAGTTATAAAATAAAAAAGTATTTTTTAAATAAAAATGACTTTTTTAGCAGCTAAAATATACTTTTTTTAAAAATCTCAAATATGAAACTTCTCAAAAAAATCTTTCAAATAACTTTTTCAAGTACATTTTTTAGATCAATTAATGAGTTTATTTCTAATCCCTTTTATCTTATGTTTTACCCATAATTTTCACAATACTCACAATAAATACATAATTTATTACCTGATTTAACTATTTACTTAACTTGAATATTTATTTTGAGATTTATATAATATTATTTAGCTTTTTATATATTTTAATATTTATTTTTGATATTAGATTTATTTATGTTATAATCCATATAAAAGATTTAGTTAGATATATTTTTATTTGTATTTCGTATGGTTTAAAATTATATAATGATTAATATATTGTGCTTTGTATATTGTTTAATATATTTTAAATAATTTTTATATGCACGAATAATTTTTATCACGGAATAAAATATAGTTAAAATTAAAAATACTTTTTATTTTTATATTATCAAACAGTCTACTGTATGAAGCTTTTTCAAAAAAGATTTAAATGACAACCAAACAATCAACTGACTTCTTAGAAAAAATTTTCTCATAAAAGATCTACAGAAAAAAAAAACTTTATTAACAAAATCTTTACTGATATAAGCTCAACCAAATAGAAGTTAAGCCACAATTAAACTCAAGACAGTCTAGATCCTTTGGATTTATACAATGAGATGGCAAAGAGTTAGGTGTGTCACAAGTTTCATTCGATATAATCTTTAAAAATGTAATTCCAATTCAATTTAATTTTTAGTTGAATCGTAAATAGTGTCATTTTAGAAAGAAAAATCAAAATGATATTATTTTAGTGTTCAACTATATGATTAATGTGAAAATGACATTAATTTAAGAAGTTTTTTTTAATAACATCGATTTGATTGAGTTTAGATTCAAATTTGATAAACTAATTTTGATGGTTTTTTTAATTTGAAATATAATTTAAAATTAAATAGTTTTTAAATTAAATATTCATTTAAAATTAGTAAATTAAACCAATTTTAATTTAATTCCTACCCAAACTTTAAGGAACATTCTTAATATTATATAAACTATTGGATAATAATATATGCATTATGTAATTATAATAAATCACATGATGAGCTAATGATTTTAAAATTAAACAACCCACTTTATAAGTGAATGTATCCTTAAGTCATTTAGGAAGAGGCTTATGGTTACCTAAACAAAATACATAAGCTATACCAACGTATTCGGACCTTGAAATGGGCTTTAGTAAGAAGAAATTGGGCTCTATGAGGAGTACACTATTAGCCCAAACAATCACCTAAAGGTAAGGTTAGCAATATATGGCCCAATCTGAATTGTTCGAATTTTAAAATGAGATTTAAATTATTCTAAAAAATCTGATTTTTACTATTTATTTTATTTCATTTTAGTATAATTATTTTAATTAATCATACAAACAAATTTTCGTTTTATATGATAATTTGATATTTTCTTTTTTATATTATTTAATAAGAACTTAAATAAAAGTTTTAGTTTAAAGATCTACAAATTAGAATCCTTTTACATATAGATACAAATGGGCTAATGAGAACCGATCATTTTATCACTGAACTACTGAGAACAACGAGAGATTAGATCCTGTAATGTTCAATCCTTTTTCTCAATCCATGACTAATACAAGTTTAATGTTTTCTTCGTAACTTTCAAATTTTCTTTATAAGTAGCATTCTTTGGAGAATTTGAAACTGACCTTATTTTATTATACTTTACCCATAACCTAATTAGATTCATTCATTCGTAACGGGTGAATTGTTTCGTAAAAGGAATCTAATAATTCCCTCCTAAGCTGTTGGACCGTAAGTCTAATGATTTATTATCGGGATAAGGTCTCTGGCTCATTATCATAGTTAACAAAAGTTACATATTAACCTATGACATGCATTTAGAATAGGATGTAAGGTGGTTGTTCTAATTTTCGTGTATCTTTATATGTTAACCTTTTAGAATAGATGAATCGCTTCGTAAAAAGAATATAACTTAGCATAAGTTATGAGCCAATATAGAGGTTCATAATCTCATAACTTAGTATGGGTCTCACATTTATATGCTAGCCGTCGTAGTTAAGATTTTTCCAGTAACTTCTGATTTAATGATGTTGAAATCCGCTTTGTGTAAAAAAAATAGTATTTTTTAGAAAGAAAATTCAAAATGATATTATTTTGATGTTAAACTTATGATTATGTTAAAATGACATTAATTTAAGAAGTTTTTTAAATAACATCGTTTTGAATGAGTTTAAATTCCAAATTGATAAACTTAATTTTGATGGTTTTTTTAATTTGAAATATAATTAAAAATAAATAGTTTTAAAATTAAATATTCATTTAAAATGAGTAAATTAAACTAATTTTAATTTAATTCCTACTCAAACTTTAAGGGAAAATTTTAATATTATTTAAATTATTGGATAATAATATATACATTTTGTAATTAAAATAAATCACATAATGAGCTAATGATTTTAAAATTAAACAACCCACTTTACTTGATATTAAAGTGAATATATCCTTAAGTCATTTAGGTAGCGGCTTATGGTTACCTAAACAAAATACATAAGCTATACCAACGTACTCGGACCTTGAAATGGGCTTTGGTAAGAAGAAATTGGGCTCTACGAGGAGTACATTATTAGCCCAAACAATCACCTAAAGGTAAGGTTAGCAATATATGGCCCAATCTGACTTGTTCGAATTTTAAAATGAGTTTTAAATTATTGTAAAAAAATCTTATTTTTATTATTGATTTTATCTTATTTTAGCATAATTATTTTAATTAATCTTACAAACGAAAGGTCGTTTTATATGGTAATTTGATATTTTTCTTTTTTTGATATTATTTTATAAGAGTTTACAATTGTAAATAAAAGTTTTAGTTCAAAGATTCACAAATTGGGATCTTTTGCATATAGATACAAATAGTCTAATAAGAATCGATCATTTTATCACTGAATTACTGAGAACAACGGGAGATTATATCTCGTAATGTTCAATCTTGTTCTCAATCTATGACCAATATAAGATTAACGTTTCTTTCGTAACTTTTAAAGCTTTTTTATAATATCTTCGTTTTATGTAATAATTTTTGGAGAATTTGAAAGCGACCTTATTTTATTATACTTTATCCATAACTTAATTTTATTCATTCAATCATAATGGGTGAATTGTTTTATAAAAAGAATTTAATAATTATCTTATAATTAATTGGACCGTAAGTCTAATGATTTATTATCAGGATAAGGTTTCCGATTCAATATCATAGTTAACAAAAATTACATATTAACCTAAGATATGCATTTAGAGCAAAATATAAGGTGGATGTTCTCGTTTTCGTGTACCATTTTGTGTTCACTTTTAGAATAGATGAATCGCTTTGCAGAAGGAATATAGCAATTCTCGCCCAATTAGTTTGACCGTGAGTCTAATGATTTACTTCACATGGGAACATCGGTTCATTGTCATAGCAAACCAAAGTTTCACATTAACCTAGGACATACATTCAGAAGGGATGTTTCTTAGAAGGAAACTGTTAATTCTCTCCTAATCAGCCAGACCATAAGTTCGATAATTTACTTCACGATCGAAGTCTCGTGGTTCATTTTCTACCAAAAGTTACACATTAACCTAGGACAGAACTTGTCGTTGGTTAGGTTGCCAACGATATGTCAACAATAGTTGCTGGAACCTAAGATAAGCTGGTTGGAGTTTCTTGGATCCGGTGCCTGTCCTCTACTAGAAAAAATCAAAGGGACCAAGAGAAACTCAGACAAACGACATCAGTAGGAACTGGACCACTCTAACTCTTTGGACTTTTATAATGTTTGACTTAGACCAAGAATTCCACCCTTTTGAGTTTTGACGCTTCAAATTTGGAAATTAAAAGATGAATTTTTAATATTTATCTTTTAAGGAAAATAAATTCCCATTAAGCATTATACACATAAGATCATTCTAAAAAAGAAAAATATTGCAGACGTGGAAATATAACCTTGTATTTGATTTTTAATTGTAAATTAAATATATTATTTAATTTTGAATCACTAAATCACTTATTCATTAAAAATATTTAAAATACATAATAAATCTAGAAGTTGGTAAAAAACACTAATGCAGTTCTCTGAAATGATGTAGGAATTGGATGGATTGATTTTATGTTTTGACTGGAATTTTATGTACGTTGAATTGTATAACAGAGCATGTAATTCAATCATGATATCAATTTCTAAATTCCAATGTCCAAAATGACGGAGGCACATGCAGTCTTTTGAAGTAGATTTTTCTAAACTACGGTAATTATTTTAATCCCTAAGATTTTAGTAATGTTTTAAAAACTAAACCCGTAAGATTGATTTAACAGTGAAGACTGGCCAATTTTTTAATTTGATTTTTAATTTTTTGTTTTTATTTAATTTAATAATTTTTATTATTAAAAATTATCAGTTTATTAATTAATCGGTCAATTTTTATAAATTAATCAGTTTTTATAAATCAATTAGCTCTTATTTAATAATATTTTTAATGAATAAAGACAAATTTTAATCAATTTTAAAAATTTTCAACTTTATTAAATATTTAACTGGTTTTATAAGAGTTTAGTTCTTATTGAATCTTTTAAACATTAAACGGTTTAACTTTAACTTCTATTTCGGCTTTTAAAATATTAAATTTTAAATCTTAATATTCCCTAAAACTTGTTCCGTTATCAGTTATAACAATAATAAAGCATAAAGTATTAATTAAATCATCATCATCACATACAGTCCGAAATCTCACAATAAAGTAAGATTTGGAAAAGTCTGATAGTATGCATCTTTATCTTTATATTCTAAAGAGATTGTTTCCAGTAAACTCACATGTAAATGTGACAATAAAATAATGATGCAGGTTAAAAGAGTAAATAAATGCGAACCTGCACGTTACAAAAAATAGTAAATAAAGTTACAAACAATACATAAGAAAATACCTGAAAGTGAACCAAATCTACTATTATCTTACCCATTGCGAGTATCGACTCTTCTAATCGCTAGTTTAAGAGTTTTCGCTCAAAGATCCTAATGATATGAGTATCCTATGGCTAATGATGGTAATCTTTCCCTACAACACCTGACCTAAAAGCTTGAAAAATCAAGTCGAAAGTCGAAAATCTTGGCTAAAACTTACAACTTGCAAATGCAGAAAAGACATTTAGTTAGACTTCCCACGTGGTAAGTATTCGGCGCAAAGATTTTAACGGGTATCGTTTATCCTGATCCAATCACGTCAAACTTTTATATTTAGGATATCGTTGTATTGTGCTGGAAGTGGATTCGACGGAGGTGCATCAGCTCCTTTCTTCTGTCACGTCTCGCTCGCAGTCTGACAACCCTCTCCTCTTGGGTATTCTAGAGCTTCTCATCAGAAACTGAACTGTTGTTTATCGGCATGTGTACCGAGAGGGCAACAGCTGTGCGGATTGGCTTGCTACCCAGGCCTGTCCCGACGACATTGGGATCATTTATTTTGAGGTTCCATCATTAGGGTGCCAGACTCTTCTTATCGAAGATCAGTCGGGACGGAGTTTTTCCCGGCTTATTAATACTTGATGTACTTTTCCGCTTCATTAAAAAAAAAAAAAGGTAAGAAAGAAAATTAAAAACTTTTTGTCATATATATATATATATATATATATATTATGGACCAATTTCTCTTTCAACTCTGTGGCCCCACGCGTAATTATGAGACACGACAATCTTCTATGTACACATGAATTAATAACATATACTATAGATCAGGAAAATTAATTCACGTCTCATGTTCCCGATAAAATTTAAACTAGTCAGACAGAAGATTTAAATTGTAGAATATTCAATTAGTATTAAACTTTCAGTTAAAGAATGAAAATTTTGATAATTTTAAAAAATAATTAAAAATTATCATTCTCAATACAAATTTAAATTTTAATAAAAAAATTGTTAAATAAAAATAATTAGTTTATATTAATTTATAAAAACGTACTGATTAATTATTAAATTGATTAGTTATTAATAACAAATATTATTAAACTAAATCAAACTAAAAATTAAAAACTCAGGTTAAAAAATTAGAAGAGAGTTTCAAAGCAGCACTTTAAAAATAAATATAAACCAGAATTACAAAATGATTAACATTGCACCATTTGTATGATGAAAGTATATATTTAAATAAATTGGATTAATTTTGTAATTTAAAATTTAAAATAATATCATTTTACTTAAAATCATATTATTTAGTTTAATAATTTTAAATTTCGATTAGAATAAGCTTGTACAATTTAAAATTAAATTCAAAATTTTAAAAATTAAAACTTAATTATCAACTCAAAATCGTGTTCATCTATAATTGAAATGATGTCTACTCAATAATCTAATCACTATGAATCTTAAGTAAAGGCTTATTGGGGTTAGGTATTCTTGTGGAAAGTTAGCATTCTAGATCATGACCCACAATGGTTTGTCACATTACGTAACATCAACTTTAAACATTGGCTTGAACGATCCATATCCATTTTCTTAAAACGATAATAATCAGAAGAGGTTAGGGTTAATTTTTACTATAATGGGAAATTTTTTAACCATGTATCGAAATAAATTATTAAATATGCTGTAAATTGTGTGTAAATTTTTATATTATTTAAATAAAATATATATGTTGTTAACCTTTAAGAAAATAGAATTATTAATTTTAATTAAAATTTTATCAACTTAAATATATTTGAAATATTTTTACGACGAATCTTCCAATTTCAAGCACTTTTTAGGTGGAGTTAAACCCAAAATTTATAATCGAATAAGAGTCTAAACTTATCTTAATAGTTTCGGGGGTGTTATCTGACTGGTTGTCCAATACGCTCATCAAATGTTCGGTCTTATCGGTATATACACTGCTTAATTATTCATATTTACTTATTTTAAAGGCAAAGGGCAAAAGCTAATTTATTTAAAGTAATGGAAATGTATTCCATAGCTGTATTGTTGTTAAGAATCTGTCAATGGATGGTGAGGAATGACACATGACAAGAAACTACGAATAGAATACAAAAGAGCAAAGACAGACAGACCAAATATTCTGATTTTGAGAATATATTTGGAGAATGAGAATTTGGTGCCGTCGCTACACTATACTCCATACAAATTACGATACGTATATTTATTATTAAGATAAAAGATATATAGCTTTTTCATATTTTAATAAATCTTCTTATCTTTCAAATTTTAAAAAACAAACTCTTTTTAGATTTGGATTAAAAAAATACATCAATTATATACATCACTAATGTCATAACTCAGTTCAGTTCTTAACCATAGTTCAAATTAATTAATTTTAATTTTAATTAATAATTAAAGATAATTTTAATAACATTTAAGTTAAGTTAATATTCTTTTATTATACGAACCATTTCTGTAAATTAAATGTCGGCTTAAAATAAACTAAACCAAAAAAATTATTCATTCTTAGAGATAAACTTGAATTAAAAATTAAATGTAAAACACATTTTTTTAGCACAATTTACTCGAGCCTGTTGTATAGAAATTGTCTAATACAGAATATTCAGTTAACATGATTTGTAAGTTATTGCTTCAATCTAAAAATTTACTTAATGCATATTTAAAAGGTAACGGTTATCAACTCCTGCATTAAAAAAAGAAGAAGAAGAATTTTAAAGGCAAAATTTATTGGTAACTAAAAGTAAAAACAAATATATTTTACTAAGAAACCGATTTAATATTACCCACTTCTTATGAATTATGATTGATCCATTGGACACGTCTTTCTTTCTCAAACACTCGTTTTATCAAATTTTTATATTATTATTATTTTAAATTCCTATTCTTTATTAATAATTAAAAAATGTGCCATATTTGGTAATTATCATTATTAAATAAAAAATTATTTTATTATTTGGTTGCAAATTTTTTTCCTTACCTCAACATTTTTTTTACAAATTTGAAGGAATTAAAATGCATATTTTCCTCATTATTCACTACAAATTGTAATTAAAATTAGTTCACCCCATAATTATTAATAAGAGGTTTAGCCAAACCCTTGTGAGTCGTGAACATTATTTTGGAAATTCATTACGACCAACTATTATAATTAGTCCCCCAATCGTTGGTTGATTTGGTGGAGTGAAAGGACATAAAACAAAAGATCTTGTATTTGATTTCCTTATTTACACTTTTTCGATCGAACTTATCGTATAAGACTTGTCTAATGCAAAATACTCGGTTGACATTCTTCAGTTTAAAAAATATATAATTAATTATGATATTGAATCGATTTAGTTAATTTAATAATAAAATTTTTAAACCAACTAATCTTTTAGTTCGGTTTATTCCAATAATTTTTATTATTGCAAATCAATTGATTTACTAATTTGTTCAAAAAAAATTGATTTACTAATTATTTGATTAAATTTATAAACTAATTGATTTTTATAAATTAGAATAAATTAGTTAATTTTAGTTAACAATTTTTAATTAAAATTTAATTTTTATGAATAATGGTAATTTTTAAATTTTATTTCAAGATTTTCAAATTTTACCTTCTTTTTAATTTTTAAACTTTTTATTTTGTGGATTTAATTATTTTTAATGTTGACGAAGCATTAACTTCTTCCATAAAAAAATACAAATCTCAAATATTATTGTGTCACGTGCCAACCATCAAAGAAGATCCCATCAATCAAGCGGTCCAGAGTAAGTAAACCTCAATTTTAGCCACAAGCTCCATTGACAATAATGGAAGTTCCATCTCTTTCTGGTTGGCCAAGATAGACCCCACATATCCTTAAAATGACCTAACCAGTTTTACTGATTCAAGTAACTTAGATGGGACATGATAAGGTCAAGTGATTATTAAAGCTTTAAAATAATTACACACTCTTATTACTTTTATTAAAAATTTTAAAAAATATTATTTATTTTACCTAGCCTATTTTATCATATTATTTAGTTTATTGCTTATTTTAACTTTATTTTATTTTTCTTTTCACATTAATCATTTGAAAACAATCTTTATTAATTAAGGATAATGTTGTGTATTACTGAACCTCGTCAAATTCTATATATCAACGAGAATTTTATTGGGTTGATATTGTTGTAATAATATTAAAAATTAAAAAATTTAATAATATATATCAACGAGATTTTTATTGAGTTGTTATTATTGTAAGAGTATTAAAAAATTAAAAAATTAAATACTATTTTTAAAGTTATTATAATATTTTTTAAATTTTAATGGTCAAAATTTTTACTAAGTGGTCCATAGTTGATAAGAGTACAGGCTCTGATTCTTTGTGTCACAGAGCATTTACGTGCATACTTGGACTATCATTCATAGATATCGTCTTTTTAGGGTTAGGGTTTGGTCATGTAGGGGGAAAAAATAGCAGGAGAGCGTATAGGTATGTATAAAAGAAGAGAATAACGTAAAAACACGTAAAGAGTAGTAATAACAACACATACACACACATCACACACGTCTCCTCAACACCCAAGTTTGGTAACAACAATAAGATTAAGTATTGGAGTTGGTAATGATATTTAATATTATAGTATGAAGAAAATGAGATGATTATATAGTTTTCTTTTAGCTTTTGTTTTAGTTCTGATGGTTGCAGCGAACTTGGGATGTTGTTGAACTGATCTATCCATCCATACCTCTCCATCCATGGAGGTTTCTTGTTCTTTCCCCCGAAACTGTGTTAATAACTTTTTTTTTCTTCTTCCTTTTTTCACTTTCTGTACACGAAGAAAATGATTAATGGAGGGCTTTTAATATGATGACGATGGTGAAGACGATGATGCTGAATCCAAGAAAAGAAAACTGTGGAAAAGATTCTCTGAGGTTCTTCAATACTCAAGATATAATGACGTTTTTTTGGATAAAGATATGATAATTGTATGTGTCTAAAATTTTAAATATATATATATAATAAGTAAAATTTTATGCTTTATTTTTTGTAAGTTTTTAAAATAGTGAAATTCTTATAAACAATATTAAATTTTTGTGAGGTGGATCTTTTTAAATTAATAAAAATTTTAATTTTTAATACACATAATTATAATCAAATTATTATAATAAACAACATAAATTCAATAAATATTACGTAAAACTTATTTCTAATTAGTAGGAAGATTGTTTCTGAAATTAAAATTTTAAAGTATTATATTAAATGAGTGTTATTTTTTACTAAATTTAAATAAAATTTTGAATATACAATAATTTATAAATTACTTTGATATTGTTACCCTTCTCCTTTGAACCATTCAACAATATGTTTGCTTGGCCACGTCATTATTATTTCCCAACATAAATAAGAAAAAATAAAATATTAAAAGGGTATTTTTAAAAAGTTGATTTTTTTAATAGTGTAATATAAATAATTTTTAATCACATATATATTTTTTCTTCTTTTCACATTAGCGAATCAAAACCACAGCTCTCACTTACTTTGACCCATTGGCCTCCTCCTCCCATAGCCTATCACCACCAGGCACACACACACACTCTCTCTTTCTCTCTATCTGTTTTCTGGAGAAGAAAAGGTATGGAGAGATAAGAGCAGAGAGGAGAAGAGACTCTTGTCATGTGTCTGTTGCCTTGGCAAACCCTAATTCTCCATTGCCAACCTATATTTAGCAAAAAGAAGCCAAAAAAGGGTTAATTCTTTTCTCTCTCTCTTTCTTTATTTCCGTGTCTCAATATCAGTTGCTGCAAGTGAAACCAATCCAAACCATCAATTTCATGATCCGTGGGCTGTTTATTCCATTCTTCTACATACCCTTTTGCACAAAGACAACGAAAAAGCAAGTCTTGGTTTCAGATCAGAGCTTTAAAGAGAGCTAGCTAGCTTATGTTGGGTAGTACTTTCTGATAGCTTACTCTCTTATCTTCTTCTCTTCCAAAATATCTCTCTCGCTTTCTCTCTTTGCTTTGTTTGTCGTCTTCAACAGAATCTGTGTGACAAGAAAGTTTGTGCCTCTGTCTTTTTATATCTGTAGCTCTCTGTCTCTGGAGGAGAGAATCAGAGAAATATGGATTCTGGTAATAGTGGAAGTATGCAATCTTCAAGTGGTGGAGATGAAGAGTTTGACTCACGAGCTGAGTCGATCTCGGCTTTCTTGGGTAACAATAACAACAGCCCTTTAAACCATACTGCTGGCTCCATGTCCAACCCGCCGCCGCAACAGCCGCCGCCAACGGACCACCACTACTACCACCACCACCCCTCTTTATCGTCGTCTATGTTTGACCCTTTATCGAACTACTTCGATCCTTTGTCTAGATCACCCGCACCACCACTCACCAACCCGAATTCCCTCCTCAATCTCGATGCTGTCTGGCCCAAGAACCTGAGATCTGACCCAAGTTGCACTGATCTTGGTGGTTTCATGTCCACTTCTTCACCTACCCAACAGCTCTTCACCAACCAAACACAGAGCAGAACTAGTTTCAGTTCTTCACAGGTCCTGCCGGGAATAGAAAGTACCAATCCTCGAGTTTCAAGCTCAAATGAACAGACCAACAACAACAACACTACTCGCAATCCCAAAAAACGATCCAGAGCTTCAAGGCGTGCACCTACTACTTTTTTGACCACAGACACCAACAATTTCCGAGCCATGGTTCAGGAGTTCACTGGTATTCCTGCACCACCCTTCACATCCTCACCTTTCCCAAGAACAAGACTCGACCTTTTTGGCAGTGCCTCTGCTTTAAGATCAGCAGCTTCCCATTTGGACCCTTCACCAACGCCACCACCACCGCCGCCGTACCTTTTAAGGCCCTTTGCTCAGAAACTCCAACCACCGCCTCCGCCTGCTTCGTCGCAGCTAACACCTTCTTTCCTCTCTTCTTCTTCTTCAGCTTCTATTATTAACGCCACAGCTTCGACTACCACCTCTAACATCAATAAGACTGGTACTAGTTCCAACACTGTCAGTGCTACTACTAATTCTTGTTCAAGTTCCGTTAACTACCAACTACCTTCTGATTTAGGCCTCTTCAAGCAGCAGTCACAGAACAATCTATTCAACATCAACATGCAAAACCCAATTCTCAATTTCCACCCACTCCTCCAATCTCCCCCTCCTAAGTACCCTCCGATTCTTGGCACCACTAAACCCCAACAACAAGGTCCATCCTTGGACCTTCAGTCCAGTGTTTCGCATCTCAAAATGGGTGGTTTGGAAGACTTCGGTTTGAGCCGCGGTCATCTCAACACGAACCTCACTGCTCTTCAAAACATGGTAACGCCGTCATCAGACACCCCCACATTGCGGCGGAGTGACAACAATTCGCAGAACTGGGAAGATGGAGTTGGGTCAAACGAGGGTGAACATCAAGCTCTCTTTCGGTCCATCAATGCAAACAGCTACAACAACTCACAGCGAATCACCAACGGAAAAGCTCACTACTCGGTTCCTTCATCAGATTTTCATGGCGATAAGGCCTCAGAGAATGTAGGCACAAGAAGCGAAGGAATGGTGGAGTCATGGATATGTTCTTCAGATTAATCAGTAAACAGCAAACACACATACATACATGTATCCGAAGCATCAAAAATGGCGGTGAGTATCTTGATCAATGCATGAAAGAGAAGAATATTTCTTGTGTCTCTTCCATCTAACATTCTCAGTCAACCATGAATTAGAACCTTTTTTTTCCCTTAATTATATGTAAATAATAGCATGTTAATTTTCTTCAGACAGTAACCTTATATTTCTCTAATCATTATACATCCATGTACAGAAGCCATGATCTCCTCAAATTGTAGTGTCCCATTTTAGATCATATCTGTATCAAATCGAAATGCATTTGTCTTTTTGTTGAATTACTTGTTTGAATCAAAGGGTTTAGAAGAAAAAAAAAAGAGACTTTTACTGTTTTACAAGTTCATCCTACACATTTTGGATCCTCGTACCTTCACTTAGTTCGATTGTGTTAATGATATTACTTATTTCAGGAAAAGAAAAAGAGGAATGGTAAGTTAATTAGTTCCTTATTTGTTTACTGGATTTTGTTTTTTGAGAGTTTAATAATAATAAGTAGGAGTGATTGGTGGCGGGATTTGGGGAATCCTTAGGCGCCGCCAATCTTGTTCAATGAGTAGTTCGATATGTTCTCTTGGAATTTTGTCTTCTTTTGGACTAATTCATTTTTTTATTGTAGTAATTGTATTTTTTAAGTTGCATTAGTCCACTAAATGGGGAAATTGATAATACCCTTGTCTTGGATTCTTAATATTGTCCTAATATTTAATTGTGTTTCTTTCGAACAATAATAATTCATTAAAAATCTCGCTAATATACGAGTCTGAAAAAGTTTAATATGTAATCTTGTTTTAATTAGCAAAGAGGTTGTCTCAAAATATGTTTGAAGTGGTATATAAATATGAGTGTTAATAAGTTCTTGTTTTACATGAACAAGTTGACTTGTATTCTTGTATTACATGAACAAGTTGATTTGTATTTATTTGTAATTTATGAATCATTCTATGTAATTAATAAATTATTTAATATGTTTTAAACATAGTGACTTTTGGTTTGTTTACTAAAAAATGATAAATTTCGTTGAAAATTATAAAAATGGCAAGTCCTTTTTAATTAAATAATTAATTATATTACCAAATCTCCTACAACTTATTAAGCTACAAGTCGTCTTTCTCAACCGTTAACTTTTATTATTTTATGTATACAAATATACAAGAACAAGTATATTTACTAGTACTAAATATTCAAATATAAATATTTCTTTTTTGTGCCAAAACTCCATGGAAGTGGGTATAGAAAAAGATCTTCTTTCCCGCCAAAACTCCATTGACAAATACCTCCAACCACCGCATAGGCTCCTCCTAAAGTTGTCCAATTCTTAAGTTATATATGAAGGGAAAATTAAAAAGTGGACAAAAAAGAAGGTTGACAAATCAAAAGCGCACCTTCTCTGAAACTTGTTGTGATTATTATTATAAATTTAATGTTGAAGAAATCGATATTGTGTATGATATATCCAAAAAGTTGATAATCTTTTTGCATTGATTGATTGATAGATCATGGTCTTTTTCACTTCAATTATAGAAAACAAACTTTGGTTACTTATACTTTTGAAATGTAGGGTTTGAAGAAATTTTGTATCTTTTCTTTTCTTTTTTTCAATGTCTTAAAAATTAGAAAGTTAAATTGGTTGGACAAGAAATTTAAATCTTAAAAGGTTCAACTGATGTTAAACTGTCACAAAATCGACTAAATATTGAATAAATTTAAAGAATTAAACATGATTGAAAGAAATTATTTTTACTCATCAAAGAATTTGATGATTAAATAAAAGCATTATTAAATAAAAATTGAGAACTTATTAATTGACAAAAATTAACTAATTAATTAATTATTTATTTATTTTTAAAAATACAAACTATTAAAATAAATCAAACTAAAAATTGTACCAAAATTTAAATTTTTACAATTGAGTTGATCAAATTAATTAGATATTTTAGTATTACTTTTTTAAGCAAAAGGGGAGACAAATGTGCAATTCATAATTATTATGATGAGTGATTGTACAAGATTTTGGGATAGTCTTTTATAAAGGGTAAGTCTTACTTTTTCACTTACATTACCTAATTTTTTAAAAAAATTGTAAAAATTCTAATGATTAGAACATGGGATTTTGTGAGATTTAAGCTTTTTGGTGAATTTTCTCTCTTTTTTTCCTTTTGTTTTTTGGGTTGGTCCATGGCAGTGAATGAGCTGGTTCTTTAGCTTTTAGCCATGATGTCTCCTCTCTCTGACTAAAGCAGCACTCAAAAGCATCACTCACTCACTCAACCCACAACCCTATATGTGCTCTGCTCTGTGTTAAAAAGGCTGAAATAGTTAGTGACAAACTGGCAAAAGGCATCAATGTCTTTCTCTCCTCATCTATACTTTTGAAAGGTACCTAAAAGGCTAAAACCCTACATTTTTTAGCCAAAATCAAGAAACTTATGTAAGAATGGTGCAACTTTGCAGCCTTCATTTTTATGAGTAGAATGAGTACATTGATGATAAGATATAATAATTTATAAATTACATGTTTGGAATAAGATGTCATATAAATTAATAATTTAAAATTAAATAATAAATGTCATTTAATTGAATATGTAAGTTATTAACTTGATTTTTTTGAAAGCTAGTTAAATTTTAAGTATAAAGATGTCATTTTGATTAATTAAAAATTTTATCATTAAAGAAAATAATATTATTTTATTTAAAATAGTGACATTATTTTATTAGAATATGTTCAAATTTAATCTACTCTTTTAAATCTGATTTATATTAAAATTTTATTAACTCTATCATTTTAAAATTAAATTGAATGTTTTAAAAATGAACAAGAAATTAAACCATTAAAAAAAGAGATTTAAGATTTAAAATTAAAGAATCATCATAAAACTAGCTGAAAATTGAATAAAATTAAAGAATTTAAAATATGATTAAAATATTTTGTCCAGAAGAATTTAAAGTTTAATTAAAAAGAGATTATTAAATAAAAATAATTTGATTTATTTTAATTTATAAGAACTTATTAATTAATAAAAATTGAGATTAATTAATAAATTGATCGATTTTTAATAACAAAAATTATTAGAATAAATTAAACCAGAAAAATAAATACTGAACCAAAAAATTTGACAATTCAAAGTTTTTACTGTTAGACTAATTAAAATGTTTAATTATTGATTAAATTATTTATCATTTTTTTAGTTATTAAAGAAAAGAATTTTTTGACAAAAAATAAAGCTTTTTAATTAATAAAGACAAAATTATAAAAATAAATAAATAAATTCCACCGATTGAACCAAGCAAAAAATAAAGCTTTTTAATTAATAAAGACAAAATTATAAAAATAAATAAATAAATTCCACCGATTGAACCAAGAAGGCAAGTTGTCTCACTTTTGAATCCTCCCATTCCTTCCCTCACTTGTCCAGCTCGCATAGACACAGATCCCTCATGCAGGAGGAAGAAGACAAACCTTGTAATTTGAAGAACCACTTATGATTAGGAAGTAGTAAAATATACACAAAAGGGTTTGGTTTGGTGAGATAATCCCAACAAAACAAAACCATATTCATTGGCTTTTTGACCAGTGCGGATGTTGAGCTTTGTCATAATGCTCAGAACCCCCAAAACTGTAGTATGGGTTCTTAAACACGCTAAGTACCTACAAATGTTACACGTGTCTTACTCCAAACCAATGAGATATATAGATTTTTGTATATAATATAATTTCTTTTTTTCTTTCTGTGGTCCACCCTTTTGAAAGATGAACTAAGGTCGTTGGTTGAACAACAATGAAAGTCATAACAGAGGCCATGCTTAACAATGTCTTAGTCGCTAATGGTGGTAATTAAGGGGCGATAATCAAATTGGAGTCTTGCTTGATGACTTGGTGACTATGGGTTGTAGTCGTGGGTCCTTTGGAGCACTAGGACTAGACGTTGAATTGAAATGTAAAATAATCCGAGTTTAATTCAATAAAATTAATTAAAAATTTTATTATAATAAGGGGTCAATTAAATTTGAGTTGAAAAAAATATTTTCCAGCTTTTTAATTAAATTTAAGTTATAATTTTACATATAGTTTGATTCAAATTATTGTTCAAAATAACATTATTTTAATAAGTTGGATTGGATTATTTTCATTTATTTAGCTAAACAATATTGCTGTATTAAATTTTGAAAAATTATATCATATAAAATTTTATCTCACCTATTTTCTACTTGATTTGATATTAATAAATAAAATTTATTATTATTAAGAGTGAAATCAAATTTGAGTTAAAATTTTAAATTTTCAAGTTTTGATCAAATTGAAATTAAGATTTTTAACAAGTTTTATCATATTATTTTCACCAATTTAATTAAACAACATTACTAAGAATTCCATCAAAATTTATCTTTCACAAATTTGATAGTATAATATCATTTCATAAATAACGGCAACAATATCCAATAAGATTCTTGCTAAAATGCGAAGTATTGAGAGGTCTAATAGTATGCAGTCTTATTTCTATATAATAGAAATAGTACTTTGATACTATTAAAGACAAATATTTCAATCATTTATATATTTTGGCATTCTATTATGTTTTCTCTAATGCTTTAAAAATCAGACAAAGTTTAAAAAATTCAACCGGTATTAGATTATCATAAAATTAGTTAATAATTAAATTAAATTATACAAATTTAAAATTTTAAAAATTATTCTTAAATATACAAATTTTAAAAATTGATTAATAAGAAGACTATTAAATAAAAAAATCAATATATTATGGTCTATAAAAATGATTAATCAACAAAAATAACTAATTAATTAATAAATTGATAATTTTTATAACAAAAATGATTAAAATAAATCGAACAAAAAATTAAATATTAAATTGAAAAGTTGGTTGATTTGATATTTTTACCACAAAACTGATTGAACCAGTTCGATTTTTAAAAGATTGATTATCTCTAGCTAATATATTCAAGAGACTCTTTCAAAAGGTGAACAAGGTTATGCCAAATTTGACCAAGTTGTTTGAGGTGGAACCTTAAATTATTGTTTTTAATATGGTTCATAATTTAATTAAATATGTAAATATTAATTTAACTTAATTATATTTTATTGACTTATTAAATAAATTATTCAAAATGTATAGTTTATAAAATATTGCATAAATGTATCTGTTTATTTAGTCAATCTCTATAATTGAAATGTAATAGTTAAAAATTTTAATAACATAAGAATTAAAAATAATTGAGCATGAGTTATTAAATAATTTATTTAGCTCATTTAATTTGTTAAAATATCATATATTTTAACATACATAAAATAAATTATATATTTCTTATAATTAAATTTTTTGACTTATTCTAAATATATCCATTTATATTTTATATTATTTTTCTCAATTTTTTTAAATATTTTTCATAGCTAGAACATAAACATTTTTTTTTCTTTTTCTCATGTTGCTTTCTTACCATCCTAAGTAATTATTACTTGTCCATCTTAAGAGGTCAGAGGTGATTTTCATGAAGTCCACATTTGTCTGCCACCATGCATAGCAAATGTAAGCAGACAAAATTTTTGATTAATTAATTTTAAATGAAATGATCGATTTAGTATAATTTAAGATGTGATTAAATTTAATTTGAAATTAATTAATTTTGAATATAAGATGATCGATTAAACTTAATTTAAAGTTTTTAATTAAATTTGAGTTAAATCTTTTTTTTAAACGAAAGAATCCGTAGTTGTTACCTTTTGAGTATGCACTGTATAAACTTTCAAATTAACGTCATAACCTTCAAATCACGTCAACCGATTACTTTATATTAAGTAAGTCTTGTACGGCATGTTCGATGAAGAAAGTGTAAGTAAGAAGAATCGAACACAAAATCTTTTAATTTTATGCCCTTCAATTTCACCAACTTGACTACTCAGTAGTGCAAGATAAACTTGACAAATTGAAATAATTAAAATTGGAATATATTATAAGTTTTTAAATAAATTTCTCACACCATTCACCAATCACCATACCTAACAAGTACTCGATTTCTGAAAAGTTATTTTACTTCCACTAGCAATGAACATGATGGCAATGAATGTGGTTTTGGTATTGCTAATTATAGCCTAACAATGGAAAGGAGTCATTGCCAAATCATTTCTATGTTATTGCTAAATGAATCCCACCTTTTAAAGCTATTGACTTATTTTGCTAGAGTTACATACACAAAAAGAGGGATGACAATAAGTCGGGTTGAGTTATATTAGTCCGGGCCCAAGTTTGGATCGATGGTTTTTTCGACTAGAGGTACTAGAATCCGAGCTTTTCAAATTTCTCCGGCAAGAAGTGAATTTATCAATTACTTAAAATGAGCTGTAAAATATTTATTTATTAATCCATAAATGATTATATTTATGTGACTATTATTGTTAAATAAATAATTAATGATAAATCTTTTTATAATAAATTAAAATTTTAAATATTTAATTGATATTTTAAATAAAATTTTAAAATTTTAATTCTTAATAAAAGGGTAATGATGTAAATTGGTTGAAAGGAACAAAAGCATGTGGAAATTGTCTCCTTTTAAAAGCCCACACCGCTGGGAGCCATGTTGACATTTAGAATGTGCATTGCCTAATAATGACAAACGGTAACGTGGGCCCTCGTGAAAGCCTAACCGTCCTTTCCATCATCATATGCTTCCCTTCTTCATGATGCCACTCCCATGAGGCCCATATCACGGAAATCGTGGCTAGTGACTCAGCTTGTGGAGCCCGCATATATTAGGTTTAATAAAGTAATCAAAATCTCATTAAATTTCAAAATAAAAATCACAATAATTTAATTTGGTTTAACCTTATATCGAATCACCGACATGAAAAATAATCCTTTTCGTTTGAGTTAACGTTTTACTAATTATGATGATTCACTGAGCAGGCTCCAGCCTTCACCAAAGGGGTGGTGGCGCAGTTGGCTAGCGCGTAGGTCTCATAGCTTGTGAGTTATCCTGAGGTCGAGAGTTCGAGCCTCTCTCACCCCAAGTCCTTTTTCTCTCTTTTTTTAATACATAAAATTTAAAAATATAATTAAACAAAAAATAGGAGTTAAACTAAAACAAAATGTTTAAACTTTAAAAAATTCAATCAATATTAAATCGTCATAAAATTAATAAATATTAAATAAATTTAATAATTTAAAATATGATTAAATTATATTGTTATTATAATTTACTTAAAAAACTGTTATATTTATTTATTTTACTTTATAAAAAGTCTATTAATTTAGAAAAACTTATCACTTAATTAATAAGTTGATTGACTTATATAAAAAAAAGTTCTTAAATTAAGTTGAATTAAAAAATTGATCGGTTTATAATTCTTATGATTGAAATAATAGAATCGATTTGATTTTTTAATCATTTGTTTTAATAATAATAATGCTCTTAAATTTGAACCTAGTTCAAATGTTAGTCTCGACATATTAATTTCAATTTAGATTAAGTCAGTCCAATATTATCAAATATATCAAATCTAATCCCTTCTATATATATATATATATATATAGGGGTCACTCCTTCACGTGCTTAACATATAGGATGACCAAAACTTTTAACCCAAAAAGGCTTAACTCTAAATTCCAATCAGGGATAACAAAAAGGTTTAACCTGAAGCTATTAAATTAAACTTGAAATAATCAAATTTAAAAGATTAAAAATTCTTAAAATTGAAAATAACAATAAAAATTGCATTTACTCAAACTCGATTGAGCTTGTTTGCCATTTTCCTTTTTAGTTTTTAGACTTGTAGTTCATAACGAGGCTTGATTCGGGAAAAACTCATAAATCTCTTTTATAATTTAAAAATTTTAAAAACTTTAATCTTTAAAATTTTGGAAAAAGTACTTATAATTATCAGTTTTATAAAAAGAATGTTTTTAGATTTAAATTAAAAAGAGCAACGAAATATATCCTATATAAACATTAAATATAGATTGATTATAGTTACCAATATAATAACTCAAATTAACTATTAAATTTAAATTTGATTTAAATTAATAACATATAATAATTATAGTAAATTATTGATGCGAATTTAATTAAATTCAAATCAAACTCAAGAATTACGTTAAATCGTCGTGTAAATAATATTTGATTAGTACAATTGTAACGCTTACAGAGCATGTTTGTTATTATTATTTTTTAACTGAAGTTTGGGAGAAAAAGCTCTTTTAGAAAAATAAAATTGAAAATTTTGGAAATTTTTTTAAAATATAAGGAGGTTTAAAAAAATTATAAATTATGTAATTTTTATAAGTTATTTTTCAAGTCAATAACTTAAAGTCGAATATCAAATTTAGTACAACTAATATTTATGAATTTAACCCCAGACTTGTTATTCTTTAAATTACCAAGACGTGAAGCAACCTTTTGCTTATTCTTATCTCGTCGATTCATAATTTTAAGGTAGAGTATAGCTAAGGATGATACTGAGATGAGTTGGGTTGAGTTGGACTGCTCTTAGTTTGACTCGACCCGATCTTAAGAATTAACAATCTAAGGGCTTACGTGGCATGGCTTGCACTTGTCAAAAACAACGTTACTTTAAGATGATAGTCAAATCATTTAAGTCTTTCAAACTGAGTCTCAAACTCAACTTGACGTATAATCAAATCGAATTTAATCTATTAGTATGATCAATCCTAGTCTAATAATAAGCTCTAAATCATCATCATCATGTCTTAAAATTTTGAAGTGAAATAGGATTTAAGGGTCTGATAGTACCAATGTTTTAAAAACTGGACCGGACCGTCCGGTCTGACCGGAAAAAATTTGAACCAATTAGTGGTCTGGTTCGGTTTCACTTAATAACCTCTCTATATAAAAACCGGACAATTCAACCTTTTTCGGTCGAACCGGACCGGTCCGGTTTTAAACCCTTGTTTTCCATAACACCACCTCCCTTAGATTCGTCCAGGTTGCTGCTTTCATCTTTTGAAACCCTCAAATGTCCTTCAAATTGAATCAAACCCGTATCGTCCGTATCAGAACTCAATCCGCCAACATCCTCAATTTTTTGCTTCAGAGTTTCTCCAACTTTACAACCACAACCAGCTCAACCCCAATCCGAATCAAGAACAAGCTCAAGCAACCAGAAAAGGTACCGGGCATCAACGTTAACGTCAATTACCGTAGTTACAGAAACGTATCGAAGTCCTAGTTTCGCAATCCTGGAAGAATTGAGAGGGTGTTTGCTTTTAAGAATGTGTTGAAGAATGGTAACACTGACCTTGTTTTCAAGCGCAGGGTTCCGAATCCGAGTGCAGAGGGAGAGGCGTGAGGG
>JANIJH010000223.1:66335144-66349652 GCA_024520975.1 Erythroxylum areolatum | reverse complement strand
ATTCAGAATGGGAGACAGCCAGTGAAAGTGACATAGGAAATGATGGAAGGGATGAAATGGGTGATGACGACGACGACGACGGTGATGATGGAAGTGAATGGAAGAATGATGATGAGAGGCAAGACAAACATGACAAGCCATCATTGAAAGGTATCACTCAGCGTGTCAAGCTTTAGTATTTTATATATGCACCAGATAGGGATGCTATGATAAATGCAGTCAAGTATTTGCAAATATGCCCGGGTCACAAAAATGAGGTTCATGTTTACCTAGAATAGTTTATCATATTCTGCTTTCCAATATGTGAATACATGTGAGCAAAGTAGTTTATTCTCTTGCCTTGCTCGAATAGTTGCACAATAGCATGCCTATTAATCTTGTGCGATAAAATGCTTGAGGAACATTGTTAAGTTTAATGCTGTGCTGGTCCGTTTACATTGTCTTTCTAAAGTTGAGATTATTACTTATTAGGCTGTATCCTTGTGATTAGTAGTCTTTGATGTTAGTGAGTGGTAACATGAGGTGCATCTTTTCCTGTAAAGGCAATACTTATCTACTAACTATTAGGAGCATCCATCCTATCTTGGAACTTAGGACAGTTTACTTACTGCAAAGTGAAGAATATACTGATTGATGTTTGAAAATACACATTTGCTCCATTGAAGGTTGTGCATTGGAAGTTGGTGGGTAACGTAAGATTTTATTTCATATACCGTTCTAAACGAGAACGATATATCGAATACTACTGCACGTGCCATGAACTGGTCATTTCTGTGTTGGTTAACGAATAGCTCTCACTACGCATGTAATTGTTTGGTTGGATATGTTGGTCCTTTACCATAATCCAACTTGGAGACAATTTGTTGAAACAATATTAATAATATTTTGGTGTAAAATGAGTGTTTTTTTTCCCTTTTGCTATCCATATTTCATAGGTAGAACCTCTTCTTCTGTATTTGTATGAATCAATATTATTACATTTCAATTCTTTCTCGGCACCTCCAAAGGAAAAATCCCGAATTAGATCCTAAATTGACCGGTTAGTGTGAGCTTGTCCATTTGGTTGTGCACTCTTCAAATAAGAATCCATTTTTCAAAAGATCCTGGCTAGTTCAGCTGTCAGCACAAACTTCGTGTGTTCGCCACTTGCAATATGCTGCTTAAAAGTAATTGTGTCTGTCTTAAAACTCCTAAAACATCATGTGCCCATCTTGATTTTTCGATGCAGACATGAAGCATGTGTATAACGTGCAGCTAACAGAAGACGAATCTTGAATTTACATAGAATGTGACCCTCCTGATGAACAAAGACAGGAATGTACTGTGTCAAAGCGGCTTGTGAAGATTCTCAGTTTTGTAAGAGACAGGTAAAAGAATATGATGAAACATTGTTTAGCAGTGTGTCCTTTTTCTTTTTTTTTAAAGGTTTGCTTATGCTTTAAGTTTTGGTTTCTTCAAAATTTTTCTTGATGATTTTACAACTGTAGAAAAAGAAAGTGTTGGGAGTGTAAACAATTGTAGATTACAATGTTAAGCTTCTTGAGTGAGGTAAAAGGAGGAGATGTATATATAAACCCTCTTGTGGGTGCTTTGAACATTGAATTTTATTAAAATTGAAATGATCATCGTTGCTATTTACTATAAATGGTCATTCTTGTTATTTCTCAATGTTATTTATTTATAAATTAATGTGTACATAAAATTCCAATGGCAAGGTGAGAAAAGAAAAAGGAAAAGAGTTCGCATTTTGTCGTTGTCAAATTAAGCACGGCCCGGCCTGACTCGATTGAAGTCAATGGGTTAAGCCTGAATTACTCGGGCTCAAAGACAGCTTAAACAGTTTAAGATGATTTAAAATTTCCAAACAACATATTTTAGTTTGCAAGTTTAACAAATTAAAGACTATAATGCTGTTATTTAGAGTTGGGTAAGGCGAAAGATGGGTCAGGCCCGATTACATGGGCAAGGCGAGTGACAAGTTCGATCCGATTCATTGTCATCTATATTGTTTTTATTTAGAGTTCAACTCAGAAATTTTGTGTTGAAGTTAGAGAATAAAATTGAAATGGTTGAGGTTTGGATTTAGGAGACCAAAATTAGGCTAAAACTTGAAAGAGAAAAGTCTAAAGTTCAAAGAAGCCCAAAGATAGTGAGCTAGGGCATGAGTGTTTACGGGTGGTTAAAAAACTTAACCAATTTAACCGGTTTTATTATAAAATTTTTAATTTTTTTAAAATTTTATTCGATTTTTAAATTTTCGATTGTTACAAATAGATTAGTTTACTAATAAATGATCAATTTTTGTATTTTAATAAATTTTTATGAACTAAAATAAATCAATTATTTTTATGTAACAATTTTTAATTAAATTTTAAAATTTTTAATAAATAAATGCAGTATTCGTATTTTAAATCATTTAGTTTTAATCAATCTTTAACCAAATTTATGACGTTCTGATACTAATTGTGGTTTCACTTCCCCTTGTAAGCGTTTATGAGGAGCTCAGTAGTATCAGAATTGTCAAGTTTGACCTGAGTTTGCCCAACGTCACAAGTTCGAATCCCAAAAATTCAATTTGGGAGGAGAACCACAGAGAGGGGCGTGGTTCTCCTGAAGAGGGCTCTTGTGTGGGCTCATTATATGTGATCCAAGGTCTAAATCAAAATGGGATTCTAGTGTGAGGCTATATTTAAGATTTAGTTTCACCTCCCCTTGTAAGTGCTTACGGGGGGCTCAGTAGTCTGATACCACTTTAGGAACCCGAATGACATACAAGAAAACTACGACACCAAACTGACCAACTGGTTTTACTGGGTTTAAATCTTATAAGTTACGAGTCTAATCCAGCTCTTTGTTACTGCATGTCTTTTGATATAATATCCAAGTTTGGTTCATTGCTAAGATAAGTTACTGATAGTTTGTTGCACTTAATATAAGACATGTAGTTTTCTAACTGATGGATTCGTGCAAGTTACTGCATTTCTCCTACTAATTTTGAAAGGCTGAACAAAAATCTGAATTTAAATTATAAAATAATGGCAACCCACCTAATAACCATGTCTTTCCAACATTTACCATTGTTTATATATACACGAAATTATTCACTAACCACTGTTTTGCAGGTTTGCCGTTTCAGGTTTGGTATCTGCACAAGTAACTGCACATATAACTTCTCTGATGGAAAAAAGAGGGGATGCAGACAGTGTTCAATCATACCTCAATTCAGAAGTCATGGAGCTTTGGGGGGAAATGGTATTGGTAACAACGAGGTGAAGCTTACAGCCTTAATAGTTGGTGAATCATTTCCTACGGAAGCTCTGTTGATAATGGCTTGCAAGATGAAGACAATCACGACAGTGGGCAAGTAAAATAGAACTTTCAAGCTTCATTTTCAGTCGATCTGATTGTGACTTTGGTTTGTTTGGGTTTGGTATATGAATGTTGAAGTGTTGTGCTGCTGGAATGTTATGTTACTGAATTTAGATTACTAAGTCGAAGGGTTAGATTTATAAGGTTTCTTGATAGGAAGTTAACGGAGGAGTGTTGGTGGTAATGCTTGTTTGACGGTTCCTTCAAATTTTGTATTACCCTTTTCCTTTTAGTGGGTAAAGAGATTTCTATTGAAAATCTGTAATACTGTATATAACATTTTCGTATTTTGTCAGGAATCTCACGTCGGACAAATATAAGAGTATTCAACAATTTGTAATAATATGTAAACCTCCTCTTCTTGAGTTAGCTTTTGGAGATGAGTTTGGCGCTTTCTAACATATTTGTATAAAGTTGACTAAGTTTCTGAAAACAAAAAAAAACTAGCCTATTCCTATTCCTACACATTATGTTCATACATAGGTTTGATAAAGAAATGATCAAACTGTGACACGTGATCTTAGGTAAGACATTATTTAATCGTGGGATCATTTGTTGTTCTCAAAACAAGGATTCTATTTCTAAGTTGTGACGCATGAATTTTAATGTGAATTAGCCTATTTTTAATTGAGTTTATATAAGTATAATTTTTTTGTAGATTTTTTTTAGAAGAATTATTCTAAAAAGTCGGTTGATTGTTTGACTGTTATTTAAAAAATAGTTTTTTAAATAGTTTCATATAATAGACTGTTTGGTAACATAAAAATAAAAAATATTTTTAATTTTATCTATATTTTATTTTGTAATAAAAATTATTTATGTAAATAAATATTATTTAAAATATATTAAACAATATGTAAAATACAATACATTAATTATTATATAATTTTAAATCATGTGAAATATAAATGATGATATATCTAATCAAATCTTTTATATGGATTATAACATAAGTAAAATTAATAGTAAAAATAAATATTAAAATATAAAAAGTCAAATATTATTATATAAATCTTAAGATAAACGTGAAGATATGTTTGTAAGTAATGTAAGAATTATGTATAAAACATAAGGATAAAAAAACTAAAAAATAAGCTTATTAGTTGATTTAAAAAATTTACTTTAAAAAAACTTCTTTGAGAAGCTCTAAATTTGAGCTTCTTAAAAAGTTGTATTTTAATTACTAAAATAATTATATCTATTAAAGAAGTATTTTTTTATTTTATAAATAAACCCTAGTTTTTTCTTAAAAAGAATTTTATGGCGGAAAAAAGTGAACTATCAAGATAAAGGGCCAAAATATGGTTTAATAATGTAACGGTTGTGTCTTTGTTGGTACTCTGTGTGGACCACCCTGCCCCAGATTGTTCTCGCTTTTGTCTTCCCTAACAACCACGTCCACCAAGCCTAAATTAATATAATTATATATAAAAAAATTGAGTTCGATATTTAATTTTATTTTGTTGATTTTCTTTTAATGCTTTATTTAATATATATAATTTGTGAATTATTATATGTAAAAAGATTTTATTTAATAAGCGTTGAATAACAATAATGCCGATCTAGCAAAAATGTCACCGAATATTAGGTCGGGGAGGATTTAGTGTACACAATTTTATCCTTAACTAATAAAGAGACTGATTTTAAATCTAATAAGTAATGAGACAATAATATTTTAAGTTTTTGTTTTTAAAAATAAGAATAAAAGAAATAAATCAAAATTAAAATTTTTAAAAAATTCTTTAATCTTTAAAATTATCTTCAAAAATTTCTTTTGATTCTAATTATTTTTTAAAAACACGCCTTTTAGATTTCAATTGAAAAATAAGAATGAAAGAATATCATATATGATTAATCAAATGTCACGATATGATAACCTAGCCCAGTCTTTATACAACACGTGAATTTAATTAAATTTAAGTTAAATTAATAATTAAAAATAATTATAATAAATTATTAATTTGAGTTTAATTAATTCGATTTAAAGGACGGTTGGTTCTTATAGAAAATGATAATAGAAATGAGAATAAATATAGTAAGAAATGAAAATAAATATTGTCATTATAATTACGATTGTTGGTTAAGATGAAAAAATGATTACTATTATCACTTATAGTGGTTAGTTTGTAAAAATATTAAAAAATAAAAATTTATTATATTTTAATTTATTATATTGTAATTAATTAATAATAATATATTAAATAATTAAAATATTATAATTAATTAATTAATTACAATATAATAAATTAAAATATAATAAAGTTTTATTAAATATATGTTAAATAATTAAAATATTATAATTAATTAATTATAATATTATAATTAATGAATTAATTGTATTTTAGTTAAATATATTGTAACTCATTAATTAATTTTTTTAAATAATTATAATGTAATAAATAATAATATTTTAATTAATTACAATATTTTAATTATTTAATTAATTATATGGTAATTAATTAATTATAATATTTTAATTAATGAATAATTATATTTTAATTAATTAAATAATTAATTACATTTTCCTTAATTAATCAATCAATTTATTTTCATTAATTAATTAATTATTTTTATTAATTATATTTTAATGAATTATAATGTAATTAATAATATTATTTTAATTAATTATATTGTAATTAATTAATTAATTATAATTAGTTTTTAAAATATAATTAATTAATTAATTATATTTAAAAAAGTCACTACTATTGAATAAGTTTCATTCTTCTACTAAACGGAGGGTAAGAAAGATTATTCAAAAGTGAGATATTAAAGTGTTACCCTTGATAATTAACCCCTTACTTTTCATTCATTACTTATTAACCCCTTCTTAAACCCACCAACCAAATACCCCCTTAATTTAAGAAATATATTGAATCATGTAAACAAATATGCGATTGGTTTATATAATATGTTTATATTATATATGTTTCATCTTTATTTTTAACTAAATTATAAAAATATATTTTAAAAAATAAAATTATAAGGAGCTTTTTTAAAAATTTAAAATTTCTTAAATGATAAATAATCTTCATGTTTTCTTCCACTAAAAATAATATTAAGATATGAATGTGATAAAATTTTTATGGTATGTATAATTTGATAGTAATTCAATTTGTTCTGATAAAGATAAAATTATTTAATAAAAACGATAAAAAGTTATACTAAGCAAGAGCTTTGACGGCCTGCCCACAGGCCATACGTAACGTAGCGGATGATTAGAATTTGGATACGATATGAACTTTCCGGAAAAAGTCAAAGGAGAATTAAGAGTATTAATTATTAATTAAAAAGCATTTATAATTATGTAAACTATATAAAAAGAAATAATATTATAATTAAGAAATAGATCTCTCTCTCTCTCTCGCTCGCTCGCTCGCTCTTATATTTTTTGGTGATTCTCTTTATCTTCTCTTCTTAGTCAGGACTCGTTGTTTTGTTTCGGTGTTATGACGGTGGCTTCGTGAATCTTAACCGATGAAATTCTAGGTTTTTGATTTGTTAAAACCTCTCGCCATCTGGATTTCGATTCATTCATTTTCGGGTTCCTGAAGATTGACCAGTGTTGTAGTCTCTGCGGCGGCCAGGTACGGTTTGTCTGGATTCAGTATGTTTCTTTGTTGTTGTTTAGCTGAACTGTGTTGTTTGTTAGGTTCGTGTTTAATTTGTTTGTTAAGAGTCTGTGGTGTTTGGGGAAATGGAAACTGCAGTTACTATACTAAGGCGAGAGAGAGAGAGAGAGAGACGAAGAGTTCAGAAGTTTCTTGGAGAATCGGTATGTGAATAGATAGAGTGAATTTTGATGAACTTGTCCATTTGTTGTTTGTTAGCTGAACTGTGTTGTTTGTTAGGTTCGTGTTTAATTTGTTTGTTAAGAGTCTTTGAAGTTTGGTGAATTGGAAACTGTAGTTACTATGCTAAGGGGGGAAGAGATAGAGAGAGTTCAGAAGTTTCTTGGAGAATCTATACGTGAAAAGATAGTGCGAATTTTGATGAACTGGTTCCATTTGTGTGTGTGTGTGTGTGTGTTTTGTTGTCTTTGGCTTGCTATTGAGGATGATGAAGTTGATGTGGGAAACTTGAGGAATTGAGTGGTTGTGGTGTTAATTATTGAGCGGTCTGGTGATTCTACTTTGTTTTGTTGTTTAATTCTATTTTGTTGTATGGTGTTCTATGCTAATGATGCAAGTGTTTTATTTATTGTTTTGTTATAGTTATTTATTTTATGATAAATGCAGATGGTTTATGCTTTTAAGTTTGAGGTATATTATTGATACTTGGTTCTTGGAGGAGGTTCACATTCAGCATGCCTTCTCTTCAACTCTTGCAACTAACTGAACATGGACGTGACATCCTGGCTTCAAGAAGGTTTGAGTTCTCTAGTGCATTTTGCTTTCTTTATTTGTGATTGTTATATATCTGATACTGTAGTTGTCTTCAGTAGTTTTGTTTATTTAATTGCTTTCTACAGTGTGAAACTGGTAAACGTCTCAGTTTAGAAATGATCGAGTTTCCATCTTCTAGAAATCATGCTCTGGGGTCAATTTGAGTGATCAATCTCAAGGGAGGCCTTTATGCATGTTAACTTGGCTATTTAAATGTATTGGATGCTAGAGAATCAACTAGAAGTCAGTTGATTCTCTATTTTCTGTACAATATGTGGTTTCAAAGGTTGGATCCTCCTATATTAATAGGCTTGTCATCACCTATGTCTTTTTTATAGCTTTATATCAGTCAAATTAGTGCGTACTATCAGACCTCTCTAAAGCCCACGTTGGTGCGGGATTTCAATTGGGTGTTGATGATGATGATCGGTCATATTAGTGTAGATGATTTAGTAATTGCAAACAGATGATCTAGTAATTGCAAATGTTTGGTGTAGAGGGTTGCTAGTTATGAGGAGCAAATAAGATTCTAAGGTAGCCAATTACAATAAGTAATGTTGAGATATGATTTACAAAGGAAATTCTATTCGTAGGCTTTCAAAATTGCGAGTTTGTGAAAGACTCTGAGTCTCTGACCAAGTCCATGCTGTGTATAAAGAGGAAACATCCTAGACTGCAACCTGAGAGTTGTTCTGGGCCTTTAGATATCTTTTATCTATAGTAAAGGGTTGTATTGATTACTTCTAGTACATGGATATGTATTAATAATGTCTGTCTATTGAGCTTTATGATCACCCATTTATAGTTGTGGGTTGCTTTAAAGTGACTGTAATTATTTTTTGTGATGATAGCTGCTAGTTACCTTTTTCCCTTTCTTATTTATAATAAAATTTCGTTTGCACTGTTAAATTTCCGGAAACAAAGACTTGTTTGTTTTTGCCATGTTGTTTTCAGCTTAAATTGTGGAAGCATTACTTTTTACTTCTTATTTAAGTGATAAAAGATAGTACTTCTGTTAACAGGAAATCTCTAATCTTGGCCACTAGTATTTTGGTTGCTGGTGGAACTGCTGCATATATCCAGTCTCGCTTTAGTAATAAGAGATCGGATTCAGTTTTTCATTACAATGGGCTTGGAGATGATAAAGAGAAGTCTGGAAAATTGGTTTCAGAGGTAAGCAAAGCTAAGAAAGCAACACAAAAGAAAGGAGGCTTGAAGTCGGTTAAAGTTCTAGCAGCAGTCCTTCTCTCTGAGATGGGCAGAATGGGTGCTACTAATCTTTTGTCTATGGTAGCCCTTGCAGTAAGCTTCTCATCCGTGTGCACTTCTATGTTCTAGGAATATGGCCAACTTACCTTTATGTTACTTAATTCTTCTACTTTTTATTTTTCTGTATCTTCTAGTGTCATGATATTCTGGGGTGAGAACAAGTGCCGTCATATATAGGGAACACATATATAACCATTATTCTGCTATTCTTTGCCTGTATTTTAAAAATCATTTTTTTCAACTCTTTTTTCAATTATTTAGAAGCAAATTACTATCATTTGCCTTTTGGCTGCTATTTTTTTCTTTCCAGAAGATTCCTGCGTTTGATATGCAAAGTGTTATGCATTATGTTTTTCTTCTTTTATGAGTTAGTATGATAATAAGTACAATACTTTACAAATTTACCCTCTAAACTATTATGCAAAAAGTTATGTATTAAATGCAATTACCTTCCCTCTCTGAATATGATTTGGGTACATGGGAAGTTGTTCCTGAGATGTTTTACATCTATGGTGTATCTTTGCACTCACTTTAATATTACTAGCTGAGGGAACAAAAACAGATAACATCTTCACACTTTTGTTTAACTCACTGCCGAAGTAACTTCACTTTTATGAGACAATTCCAGTTTATTTGCATGTTGACCAGTGTTTGTTTCAGATGACAGTGCCATAATTTTTAGAAAAAGGAAACTGGACCTACGAAATAAACTATTGCATTGACCAGCAACTGATATTGAAGTCTATTATGAAATTCACGAAACATGCATGTGCATTATTTGTTTATTTTCTGTGTTTTCTCCCAAAGCATATAGATAAATGTAAACTTGTTAAATTTGGCACTATCTGGAAGGTTCCGGTAATGTTGATAAGCAAATTTGGTTTTGTTCTGCAGGTGTTGAGAACTGCTTTGTCCAATAGACTGGCAAAAGTACAAGGCTTTCTGTTTCGTGCTGCTTTTCTGCGACGTGTACCGTTATTCTTCCATCTAATATCTGAAAATATCTTATTGTGTTTTCTTATTTCAACCATTCATTCTACTTCAAAGTACGTGAGAGGGATGCTGAGCCTGTGTTTCAGAAAAATATTGACGAAACTTATCCATTCCCATTACTTTGAGGTAATCCTGCTTATTGTTTCTGTGCAGAACTATGCCAAATTCTTATTACTGATTTTGATCCATCTATATTATGTCAGCCTCTTTGTATTGAGATTTTTGTTTCTCTGATTTTATGTTTTTTCTTTCCTCATCCACTTGTCACATTTCGCTGTAATGATCTTCCATGGCTTAATTGTAGAAACGACATTTAGCAAATCTCTATCATTCTATTATTTACCTTAATCACATTTTTATGTTCTTTGTTTTCTAAGTAAGAGTTGTTTTTCAACTTTTGAGCTCTTTATTCATTGCTTATTTGTTTGGTCAAAGAATGATTTCCTATCTTCCTTTTCTGAAATAATGCACATTAGGCCGCAGCAGCAAAACCATAACTTGATGTTGGTTTAGATATCAAGTCACTCAAAATTAGGCTTGTCAATAACAATCCTAAATTGATACTAGTTTTTCATTATTGCCATGTGTTTCAGCTTGGTCTTTACACTTTTTCAGCGGAGTCTTTGCTTGCAATAATTTTTTTATTAGACTTTTGTTATTGCATGTCAAGTTGTTAAAATGCTCTTATGCTATTGGTTATTCATGCATGTTCTACTCCAGATAGCCAGGTGAATGGATGGAGATATTATGCACAGTTTCTAATTTCCAGAAATTCTGCTTTGTCAAAAATCAATGGTTACTGCAATTAACTGCAAAATAGTCAACATTCTCAGCCTCCAGTTTAGAACATTGGTCAATATTTTACACAAGAACTGATCTTGTTCAGTTGTTACTTGATGAATGCATATAATTGTCTCTGTATTAACCTTAAAATAAATGTAGTCCTTCCTTTGATTGATTTTTGTACTTTTTTTTCCTTCCAGAACATGGCCTATTATAAGATATCACATGTTGATGGTCGGGTTACTAACCCTGAACAACGAATTGCTAGTGATGTACCGAAATTCAGCTCGGAGCTCAGTGAACTTGTGCAAGAAGACTTGACAGCCATTACTGATTGCATTCTTTACACTTGGCGCTTGTGTTCCTATACTAGCCCCAAATATTTCTTTTGGATACTGGTACAGGATCTTCTTTGCTATTTTTCTTGCTCCCTTGATAACTTTGGAATCATATTGCAAAGTGCTACTGCTATTATCTCCACCCTAGTATGATGACTGTTGCACTCTTATTGTTTGCGACTTTTAATTGTGATATCATCTTCAGGGCTATGTACTGGGAGCAGGAGCCATGATTAAAAACTTTTCTCCTGCTTTTGGTAAACTAATGTCCAAAGAACAGCAATTAGAAGGTGAATATCGGCAGCTTCATTCGCGTTTGAGGACCAATGCAGAAAGTGTAGCATTTTATGGAGGAGAACGGAGAGAAGAGTTTCATATTCAACAAAAATTTAGGGATCTAATTAGGCATATGAGAGCTGTTCATCATGACCATTGGTGGTTTGGCATGATTCAAGACTTTTTGGTGAAGTATCTAGGTGCTACTGTTGCTGTTGTTTTGATTATTGAACCCTTCTTTGCTGGCAATCTTAGACCTGATACTTCGACTTTGGGAAGGGCAAAGATGTTAAGCAATTTGAGATACCACACCAGTGTTGTAATATCTCTATTCCAATCTCTGGGAACTCTGTCTATAAGCTCAAGACGACTTAATCGGCTCAGGTATATCTTCTAGATTTCACTTGCTCGAAGGAAGCATGAAATAACCTCTAATTCTCATCAGATGATACTCTCCCTTTACCTTTTTCTGGGGAGGGGTTTGTCAGTGAATTGCTAAGTGATGTGTCGTTGGTAACTTGGCAGGGATTAAGTAGGAACTATTTGTGAACTGAAATGCGGGAGCAAAAGCTCAGTCGACTTTTAAATTTAAATTCACTAATCTAACTTATTAATATGGTGTTTAAGAATGTCGTTGTATTTTGGGCATCTTTCTAACAGCTGTTGTTGCAGTGGTTATGCCGATCGCATCCACGAATTAATAGCCATATCAAGAGAGCTAAGCAATGATGATAAAACTTCCCTGCGAAGAAGTGGAAGTGGTAACTACTTTAGTGAAGCTGATTTTGTTGAGTTTTCTGGTGTCAAGGTAATTGAAATTAATGAGCTGTATACAAGACGTTGATATATTTTCACTTGTTCCAGGCTCTTATGATATTAGTACCTTTCCAGGTTGTTACACCTACTGGTAATGTATTGGTAGAGGATCTGTTTCTTAAAGTTGAACCAGGTTCTAATCTGTTGATTACAGGTATTAATAGTTTGCTTCAGTTTCATTTTAAACAATTTACAATTTCCGGCATCTTTTTGTTTGATTTTCTGCTAGTCACCATTGTGTTATGATTCCCTTTTCTTATTTCTACCGTTTAGCTATTGGTTTATTGTTGGTGTCAAGATTCTTGTATAAAGTTGTTGCAACCTTTCTATCCATTTCAGACTTGGCAGCACTGCTGGGGAATCAAATCTTTTGGATTATTTGCTTGGTAGTTTCTCTATTTTTGGAGTTCTTCCTCACCGGGAAGTCTTTATCCAAACTAGCGTGTTTTGATGAAGACTTTGCACTTCCAGATACCAGAATATAATAAGATGTCTATCTTAACATTTGACTATCTTCACCATAGAAAGAAAAAGAGAATGATCATAATTTTAAACACTTTTTGAAAAATTCTATTAATAATTATATTAGCATAGTATTAAATACTAACCATTTCACAGTAGGGGCTTGATGCCTAGGTGATGCCTTAATTATGCTATAATCAAGCTTTAGCTTTATATGTTTAATGCTTTGTGAAATGCATTCATTCTTGTTTCCTTTTCTCTCAAGGTCCAAATGGTAGTGGCAAAAGCTCACTTTTCAGAGTGCTGGGTGGTCTTTGGCCATTGGTATCGGGGCATATTGTAAAACCTGGCGTTGGTTCTGATCTCAATAAGGAAATTTTCTATGTTCCACAAAGGCCATATACAGCTGTAGGCACACTGCGTGATCAGTTAATTTATCCTCTGACAGCAGAACAAGAGGTTGAACCTCTCACCCGCAATGCAATGCTGGAACTGTTGAAAAATGTAATTTTCTCGTCATCTTCATGTATCTTTCCTGATCTCTTCTTTTTGGTGCTCTTCATGTGAGTAACAAAAATGTGTTTCCTAGGTTGATCTCGAGTATCTATTAGATCGTTACCCCCCTGAGGAGGAGGTCAATTGGGGTGAGGAGCTTTCGCTGGGAGAGCAACAAAGATTGGGGATGGCCAGACTGTTTTATCATAAGCCTAAGTTTGCAATCCTTGATGAGTGCACTAGTGCTGTAACTACTGATATGGAAGAACGTTTTTGCAAAAAAGTTCGAGCTATGGGAACATCCTGTATAACCATATCTCATCGACCAGCTTTAGTGGCATTTCATGATGTGGTCTTGTCGCTTAATGGAGAAGGAGGTTGGCGCGTTAACGATAAAAGGTGACTAGTATCTGTTTCTTTAATTGCATGTTCATTACATGCAAATAAATAGCAGTTTGATTGAGCCCTTTAAATTTCAGGAAGGATATTCCACCCCTGAATGAAGCTGTAACCAATGTCCTGATGACTTCTGAGTCAGATAGGGAAAATGATGCGATGGTAGTTGAACAAGCATTTACCAAAACTGATAAGGTCTTACTTTTGTGTTTTGTTGTTATTTTTGTATCTCATGGAACACAAGTTGTTTATCATAGAACTCATGGTGACCTGTTATCTAGGGCTCTGCAAGTGCAAAGTCACAATCGTATATTTCAGAGGTTATAGCCGTATCCCCCGGTGGAGGTATCAGTTCTCGATTGCCCACCGTTCCACAACTCCAAGGGAATCCAAGGGCATTACCAATGAGAGTAGCTGCGATGTTAAGAATCCTGGTAAGTCAATAATCTTGTAGTTTGGAGCTATTACATTCTATGTAGGAGATCTTAGCATGAACAGATTCTAACTTTAGTTTGCTAGAAAGTATTCTGGATTATGATTAAATTCGAACTCCTTGTTATGTGGATAGGTTTTATTAGTTGTGGATAGGCTTTATTAGTTATCTTCCTCAAAAAATACCTGCGTCCATCTATCACCCCATTTAACACTCATAAATATATTTATGTTTGTCTCTTACACTTCATATTTATTGCCACTTTATGTGCAAATATCATTGCTCTTTGTTGAATTTGGGAGTGGCTTTGATGGTTAACAAAGGAGGAGGAAGAGAGGGGCACCGACTTTATAATTCCACCAGTATCCAGTGATTGAAATTTAGTTCCTATATTTGGATAGTGATGATTAATCCACATATGCAAGCATGGTTCTAAACTGTTAAGTTTTCTATGTTGATTATTAGGCTTATTAGTTGATATTTGGATCTGTGA
>JANIJH010000223.1:66319282-66331730 GCA_024520975.1 Erythroxylum areolatum | reverse complement strand
TAAAGTGACGAGGAGAAATGTATTTGGTGCTGCATTTCTGTAACAGTTTCTAAAACATGCCATGCATAATTAGGTTCATGCATGAAAGATTACGTGCACATGCTGAATCTGTGGCTTTCGTTGGTGGCGGTGCAAGAGAAAAAGCTGTAAGTTACTTGTAGTTGCAATACTAGTCTCTCTTCTGGTTGTTGCTCTTTCTATCTTTAATTATTACTCATTCTTTTGGGATTGGACCTCTAGTAGATTGTATGTATGGTGTGGAGCGCCCTTACAGAATTTTCTGAAAATGCATGAGCAAACCTAAGAGTTATTATTATTATTTAATTATGGAATGGGTTACCGTGTCACTATCTTGATCCTCTAGTGCATTAGTTGCATTACGTGTTTTTTTTTGTCTTTCTTGGTATATAAACTGCATGTATGGGCTAGTGATCTCAAACAGCTAGCAGACAGCAATTTCTGGCGGTGCAAGCAGTCCCTATACATGCCTAGTATAACCTTCTCAAAGAGTTCCACTTTTTCTCTTCTGAAACTTGTCACTGACCCGATCCTGGTACTGTTTTTCATTGGTGGAGAAATATCTTAGCACATTATAGTTGCCCTACATGAATCAAGTAAAAATTGTAACTTTTAATTGGAAAGGAAATTTTAATATCGAGTATGATTCAATGTAACATTTTCTTCATGACTTCGCACATGTGCTGGTTTTTACTCTTTTACTTTCACCATCTCAATTATGCTGTAAAATGTATGATTCAATGTGGCATTTTTTCTGATTCTCCAAATGTGCAGGCATTACTCTTTTATTTTTCAATTTCAATTGTGCCTTCTATGTTGAGCAGATGATTGAGTCAAGGTTTAGGGAACTTGTCGACCATTCTATGCTTCTTTTGAAGAACAAGTGGTTGTACGGTATACTGGATGATTTTGTCACAAAGCAGCTTCCTCATAATGTTACATGGGGTTTGAGTTTGTTGTATGCGCTTGAGCACAAAGGCGATCGAGCTATGAGCTCGACTCAAGGTAGATAAGCCTTGATTACCTTGATATGTTCTCTGTCTCTTTCTTTCTCACTCCCAAAGAACTTAAAGAGTCAAACTTATTCAGGTGAGCTGGCACATGCTTTGCGATTCTTGGCTTCTGTTGTTTCTCAAAGCTTTTTGGCATTCGGAGACATCCTTGAATTGCACAAGAAGTTTCTTGAGCTATCTGGTGGTATAAATAGAATTTTTGAGCTTGAAGAATTCCTGGATGCTGCGCAGTCTGGTAAATTTTTCTATTTTTCAAATTCTATACTGTTAGTAAGATTGCATTTTCAAATAATTGATTTCACTTTCCTAGTCAATGGATATATGTTACATTTCATTCCACGGTCAAGTTGGTTGAAAAAAGGAACAAAAATTTCTGTCCTTGATACCTTGTTAATTCTGAAAGAGACAATGCACCCTTTACTTGGCTCCTTAAAAACTTCTGTTGCATGATTTTAATTTAATCTTACTTGAACTGTCCCTGGATGTCAAGTTATGTTGCCTTTGACATTATGGACATACAAGCAGTATAGACCATTGTTATTGGAGAAAATTGTGGACCATATTATCAGATTTGAATTAAAGCTTTTCTAATAATAAATGGTCAAATTTTCATTTTCTATGGTCTCCGTTGCTGTGTTATGCTTGTCTGTGAACATTGTGGCGTTGAATGTCATGCAAATTATTAGACTTGGGAGGTTATTGTTAGACTAGAATAGTTTGTCGATGCCTATTTATATTTGTCATACATTTACTTAAAGTCCTCGTATGTTCAGATTTTGAAAGTATTCCTGCGCCACTAAAAGTTCCTGCTTTCTGGAAAAAAACTCAGTTTTCCTATCCATCCTACATCATGGCCTTATTTTTTGTTATTCCAGTGTGAGTGAGCAACCACTTGGTATTTTATGTTGATTGATGGCCAAAGTAGACTTAATTGGTAGAGTATATGGAATGTCAATGCTAGGGTAAAGGACAGTGTTGTTGAGACAAGTCACCAATGCAATTGTATGCTTTGGAGAGTCCAAGAAGTCTCAGAACTGACTGGTATTTCTGTAAGATTTCATATTAATGGTCGCAACTGAATGCTTACTCTCCAACTCGTTGGCTCCCAAGACCATAAAATGATAAAGAAATAACAATAAAAGAAGAGGGAGCTGAATGAGATGGAGAGACATTCTTCTTGCCTTTTGAACTTTCTCCACGATTTTGTTCATTGAAACTAAACTTGTCTTCCGGTAACTGTAGAATATCTGCTTAACATCAAATTGTATATTAGTCATCCAATTGACCTAATAAAGTTGTTTTGCAGGAGATTCTTCGCCAACTAAATTACTTCCATTACCTGGGAAGACTGACCTTCACTCGAAAGATGCAATTTCCTTTGTTGAGATGGATATTATTACCCCAGCGCAGAAATTACTGGCAAAGCAGTTGTCATGTGACATTAGTGAGGGAAAAAGCCTGCTTGTAACTGGTAAAACTAAATCTTCTTCAGTTATCTAGTTCTTTTGCTCTTCCTCTTCTTGCGACTTTTATCATTCTATGAAGTGATTTATGTGCTTGTGGATATTTAAGGTCCAAATGGGAGTGGGAAAAGTTCTATTTTCAGAGTCCTAAGAGGTCTCTGGCCAATTGTAAGCGGAAAGCTTGTCAAACCTTCACAAGACATTAGCAAAGAGTCTGGATTTGGTTGTGGCATTTTCTATGTTCCTCAACGACCATATACGTGCTTGGGAACCTTGAGGGATCAAATAATATATCCTCTCTCCTGTGATGAAGCAGCAATTAGGATAGGAAAGTTATTTGGAAAAGGTAAAAGTGCTTGCATATTGTTTCATATGCAAATACACATATGCATACATCCATGTGTTTCTTTTTGTTCTGTACATGCACGATTGATTGAGATGGGAAGGTTCACTTTAAAATTGTCAGCCTTGCAGCCACGCCCATTTATATATTTCAAAAGGAAGTGTATAAGGGTAGACTAATAAATAAAATAACTGGTAAAATCTGCCCATAACCAGAGAGATTAAGGTCGAGTTTGGCTATTTAAAAAAATTGTTTCCAAACAAGGATCAAGGATGTTATAGAATGTAAACATGTACTAGGAAGGGTTACATCAGATAATTTATATGATTGCAGTTACTTTATTGAAGAATGTATTGCATTCTCTTCCACCGCAATTTTTTTTGGATAATGAACAAGTCATCCAAGCTACTGTGTAATCAGTTTCTGAGATCAGTTATGGGGAACTAGAGATTAGGGTGACTTCAGTGATGCATATGTTTATTTGTATCCTAGCAATCAAACATTGTTAGTGATGCATATGTTTATTTGTATCCTAGCAATCAAACATTGTTGTTACCTTATTAAAAATAATTCCGAATTTATGCTGTAGATCATTTATATGGTTGTTTAAAGTTTTCTACGTTGTTTTTTCTTTCTCTGACGGTTTAATTTGGAATTTTTAGTGTCAATAGAAAGGTTGATTTCATCTTTTGTTTCTTATCGTGGTGCATTTTTATATGTTGACAAATTCCAAGACCATTCAATTGTATATGCATTAGAAGAAGTGATGTCTATACGTTACCCAGTCACTTAATCTTTTGCAGAATCTCAGAAGTATCAGTAACTTCTCTTCTTTCCATAATCACGATGATGCACACAGGCAGTTATTAAGTTAAAATGCTTAATTTTAAGTTATATTACTATGTTCTCAGCGACTGCACAGTAAGGAAATTTTAAATTTTTGTGCACACTGCAACCTGAACAGTCATATTCAACTATGGAGGATATTTAACAGCTCTGAAAATCTTCAATTTCTTATGGACATTCTTTTTTGGGATGATTTTATTTTTAGATATGATGTTTCCATTGCTTGTGTTTATTTAGCCAATGCTTCTCTGATTGCAATCCTGTGGAATTTCAGGGGAAAAATATTCAGACTCCACAAACATTCTGGACTCATATTTGAAGAATATTCTAGAGAATGTTCGACTTAGTTATCTTTTAGAAAGGGAGGAAGGTGGCTGGGATGCTAAGCTAAATTGGGAAGACATTCTCTCTCTTGGTGAACAACAGAGACTAGGCATGGTAAGGGCATCTAATAATCACTACCTGGAAGTATAATTGTTCACGTACGTAACATTTTGGAGTAATATTGGATGTCTCAAGACATGATATTTTGAAAATTTTTGCTAGGCGCGCCTTTTCTTTCACAAGCCTAAATTTGGCATCCTTGATGAGTGCACCAAGTATGTCATTTCTTTCCATATTGTTAACTTCAAATGAAGCCTGTCTACTTTCCTTATGGTTTCTTATTCATTATCTTCCTGATTTACAGTGCCACGAGTGTTGATGTTGAGGAACAACTTTATAGGCTCGCTAGAGATATGGGCATAACATTTGTAACTTCTTCACAGGTAAATAACTTTTGTGTTATCAATGAAAAACATTAAGCCTTCTAGTTTCTGACATCAATTGGTTCGTTCTTTTCATTTGCTTTTTTAGTTGTTTTAAAGAGATTGTCCACATGTACTTTGCCTGATTTGATGATTGATAAAATAGATATTACTATGCTTATTATATCTCATGCATTTGACTCACTGCGGAGTACTGCATCGACAACTGCTTTTGTTCCTGAGAGCGGTTTTTAACTGTAAATTCTCTCTCTCCTACGCTTTTGTCCCAGCGTCCTGCTCTAATACCTTTCCACTCTGAGGAGTTACACCTTATTGATGGTGAGGGTAACTGGGAGCTTCGAAGCATAAAGCAATAAGCTTAAAGCAGCACACAGTTGCCATCTGTGATATGTTGCGGCACAGGGCTGGAAGCCGGTGAAAGTGATTTCTCCAAAGTATGGGACACAGGTTTTATTATATGTCTCATTAAGTGTTAATTTGCTCAACACTTGATTTGGTCTAATAGCTGACGAACATCATGTTCTGACTTACTTTGCCATTGATCGAGATTTTGTCTCGATCATAAGTAGAAGTAAATATTACGCTGGCATCACCAAGGAGAAGAAATAGCAGGTAGCATCACCATTACTTATTGCTAAATCAAAATAGTTATAGGAGAAAGTAAGGATTTATGTACTATAGTGAATTCCCCGTGTACAGGCCCTTTTCTTCCTTTTTTTCTCATTTTCCTTTATTTTATTTCTGTGCCTACGAGGGAAAATATTTTAAATTTTTTTTAAAAAATGAATTGAGGGCTATGGAAAGGGTAGTCAGGATGAGCTGCGAATGAGACTCCGATATTCTTTGGGCTAGAATTCGTCAGTTGCTATATAAGTTGTAAACTGCAAATGCTTAATTATTGAATTGGCCCCATGAATAAAATTGCAGTAAGAGATTAACATCTATTTCGTGTCCTTTTCTTCTCATAACTTTCTTGGTGCTTCACATAAGAACATGCAATTGGTTTGTGCTTATATATACATTTATCATTACAAGAATGATTTATTATTATTGCCTTAGTTGATTCACATGAAATAAGGGAGTTTTTCTCTAGAAAAGCTAAGCAAGACCGCGACGAATATGGTAAGTGAATCTTTAGGTCTCAACAGAAAAGAAATTTGATCATCGGTACTCGTACAATGGAGGGTTTTGTCCAGTGAACATTTTTGTTGTGATTCTGAATTGATGAATGGTTGGTGATATATAATATGAAACTTTCTCTTGTTTTTGTTCTTTGAACATGTGACCTTATATTGGTACGATTAGAGATAGCAATAGTTCAGTTGGGTCCAATGAAACCCTTGTTTTTGCAGTCGAAGTTCCTCTTGGTCAATTACATTAAAACCATATCATTTTGTCTAATTGGTTCAAATCAATCCGATCTCCTAGGCTTGAGTTTGGCCGGTAGGAGTTGAGTTTGTTGACTTTGAACCGGGTTTATTTAGACAATTTATGTGTGATAAGTATCAACCCACACTATTAATATCGAGTGAAAAAGCATCCCTCTTTCTCCTTGCAAACGTGTTTAGCATTTACGCTAAGCACTTGCAGATGGCCACCGAGTTTGAGAGTTGCAATAGGGAACTTTCGTTTGAAGTCCGAAAAAGAAACACCTTTCAGTAATGCCAAAAGATAAGATCAGAGTTTAGTAGGATTTCACTAACTCTTAAATTCGATATCGTGGGCGGCCGTATTTTAAAATTCTATCCACGTGTGTTATAATTGACTTTTTCATTTCTTTATATCTTGTTTGTGGTTGTGCTGTTATGTTTAATTGAAGGTCTATGATCAGGAAGAAAATATAATATTATTCTATCATTTAAAAGGAGGGATTATAATAAAATAAAATAAAATAAAATAAAATAGGAGAATTTCACATTACATATAATTCTATTTTAAGTAGTAAAAATAAGAAGTATTCGATTTAGGAGGTTTGCAATGGAATGTAAAATGATAAATAACTTTTTACTATATTATATTATAACTCTTCTTTCAAACAATATTTAACCATATTACGTTAGGAGCTTTTTAATCCCTTTCAAACAACATTTTTTTAACGTTAAATTTATTTATATTTTATTTATTATAGACCATTTAATTTCATTAAAAATTTTACGTCTAACTAAACCCTTAGTTTTCTTTTAGACAAAAGCTTGGCCTTTGTTTTAGTAATTACATAGTTTTGATTTTTTTTTCTCATTGAAAGAAGGCTTTCAACTTTAGATAGATATGTTGTTCACTTGTTCTACATTGATAACATACGACTATTTTATGTGGTAATATTAACATATGACTATTTTATATGGTAATATTAGAGTGTAGTTTACCATTTTATTACATTGTAATCACTAGAGCGTTCGGAAGATAATCATAAGTGCATAGGGTTTTTTAAGAAGACAACAGTAATGCTAACACAAACACTTTGTGAGTTGAAATCTTACTGAAAAATTTGGTATATAAGAGAAAAAAAAACCGTTACTTGCAAATAAAGAAACAAACTTTGTAGATGAAAGAATCTTAGGTTATATATTATGGGACGACTGTGGAGATAAATTTATTCTCTTATTTTATTAGTTTTTCATTAAAAATTTTAGTAAAATCTTGTTTGGATGAGTTTTTGAGAGGTCAATAAGTACTTTTCTTCACCACAAAAGTCTTTTTTAAGAAAAATAAGTGTTTGATTATAAAATAAAAAATACTTTTTTAAATAAATATGACTTTTTTGACAGTCAAAATATAACTTTTTAAGAAGCTTAAATTTAGAGCGTATCAAAAAAGTACTTTTTCATGTATATATTTTCAGATTAATTAATGAATTTTTTTTAGTCTCTTTTGTCCTTATGTTTTACACCTAATTCTCATAATATCCACAAACTCATCTTCACGTTTATTTTAGGAGTTGTATACTATTATTTGGCTTTTTATATGTTTTAATATTTGTTTTTTATATTGGTTTTACTTATGTTATAATCCATATAAAAGATTTAATTAGATATATTTTCATTTATGTTTCACATGGTTTAAAATTATATAATAATTAATATAATGTGTTTTTACATATTATTTAATATACTTTAAATAATATTTATATGCATAAATAATTTATATTACAAAATAAAATATAATTAAAATTAAAAACGTTTTTTATTTTTATGTTGTCAAACAGTCTACTGTATGAAGCTCAATTTAAAAAACTCTTTTTTAAATGACAGCCAAGCAGTCAACTAGTTTCTTAGAAAAGTTCTTCTCATAAAAGATCTACAGAAAAAAGCTCTACTGACAAAAACTCTACTGTTATAAGATCATTCAAACCATGGCTAAATTGTGTATTTATCAGTTTTATAAAAAAAATTGACGGGAAAAAATAAAGAATGTCTTAATTAATAAATTTCTTTTAAAAATATTTTAAATTATACGCGAAAATTTTTAAGAATGACTCAAATCACAAGAGAAATTTATATACATCCTTTATATTAATACTATCAAGTTCGTTGATTCTTTAAAAATTCACTTAAAGAGATAATAGATTAAAAAATATCTTATTTTTTTAGTTTTTTTAATTTAAAATGACAAGTTTTTAAAATTAAATTAAACATTGTTTTTGCTAATGTGATTAGGCGATTGACACCCGTTTGCCATTTATATTGGACAATTTTGTCATTTCTCATAAAATTGAACAACTATTAATTATATTTTTCAGTTTTTCAATAAATTATCAGTTAAGTTTCGTAATTTGATCCAGATAAAGATAATAAAGGGGCCCAATAAATGATTTAAATCAATGAGTTGAAGTTTAGGTAAAAAATAGATCCCAGACCGACTCATATCGGCCTTGTGATGAAAAAATCCGAAATGAAAGCTATCTATAAAGGTTAAGATCGCCTGTAGTTGCTCATATTGATCGTAAGCATAAGGATTTTCTGATCCATTAAGAGAGTTTATGTTTTAAGAAAACTATAAAAAGACCTATATCTCATGTCGGGAAACACTTTACATAAAGATCATGGGAGATTCGTGATCATTTGAAGCTCGGAAACGGTATCGGAATTAAAAATGGAACCGAAATCATGTATTTTACATTATCTTCGTTTTTAATCATTTCATGTACGATTTTAAGTACGTAATAAAGTCTGTACTAAGTATTTAATGGATATGTTATATAAGTGAAAACAATATTTTGACCTATTTATATATATTTCAAACGATTATTTGTTATATTGAAAACTTTAAAAAGTTTTACGATAAATTTAAAAAATTTTATGAAATATTTAATTTTTATTCATTTTAAATATTTATATTTCATTAAGTGAATCACTCACTTCTCTTTTTTTTCATAAAAATTTTCACAAAAGGTGTATAAAATTATAAGAAAGTTTGATGTTTTTATTTAAAAATATTTTACCTAAATATAGAAAATATTGTTAGATTTAATTATCAAATTTTATATTTTATAACGAGAATATATCTAATATTTTTATATTTACTTAAAATAATTTTTAAATATATCTTCTTCTATTTTAAGTTACCCAGCAGGCATCCAACAATTCAAAATTAATAAAAGACTAGTGGACAACTCTCAATGCAAAGCTGGCTGCACTCCTTTCCTTTGACAGTGTCATTTCCCAAACCCAAGTTCTTGATAAGTATGACTGTAAAAGCTTCTTACCCACTGAAACGTTCAAAATAATATAGTGATCACATGCATGAATCCCAGAAAATCACTTTAAACCAATGAAGTAACACTTCCAAGGGCCATGTATTAGAATTGCACCTCTTCATCATTCTCAAAAGGCTTAAATCCTTAATATGATTGTGATCTAATCCACTGTCTTTTATGGGATTCACTAACTGATTTCTTATATATATTCAATCACTACTTGTTGCAACTTAGATTATGACTGAAAAGCTTCTTACCCACTGAAGTATTCAAAATAATATAGTAATCTCATGCTTGAATCCCAGAAAATCACTTTAAACCAATGAAGTAACACTTCCAAGGGCCATATATTAGAATTACACCTCTTCATCATTCTCAAAAGGCTTAAATCGTTAATATGACTGTGATCTAATCCATTGTCTTTTATGGGATTCACTTACTGATTTCTTATCTATATTCAATCACTACTTTTTGCAACTTAGATTTTGGAGGATAGTTTGTTCCACCTTCACTGGTTTTTTCTATATATATATATATAGAAGGAGCTTCCATTAAAGCTAATCAATGCCACCTTCCTACTAGCACCATAGAAACCAGAGTTCTTCACTAATTATTGAAACTCTTTCTCTCTTTCACCCCATGGACGTAGCTTCTCATCAACCTCAAAGGCGTCTCTCTTCACTTGGCTTTGAAATAACCATCTTGCAAGCCAAGAATGTGGAGCTCAAGTCTCATGGTAATCTTTTCGTCAGATACTATCTCTCTGCAGGAAAAAACAAAAGGGTTCAACTCAACACCAGAGAAATCTCCTCAAGGTCCAATCTTTCCTGGAACCAGTCCTTTTCATTGGAGTGTTCCGGCACTGAGCAGTCAATCAGCAACTTGAATCAGGCAAGTGTAGTTTTCGAGCTCCGGTGGAGAAGTACAAAGCCCATGCTTGGTAAGATGGGAGGGTCACATCTTCTGGGAAGAAGTGAAGCTTCTTTGAAGGCAGTAATGGAGTCAGCAGACATGGAAATCGAGCAGTGGGTACAGATGAGTCCAGTATCGAAGAAAAGCTGTGTTCTTGATCATGGTCTTAAACCTCCTTCAGTGCTAGTATCTATGAGATTTAGAGCTCCAGAGAAAGCTGAGGTACAGAAGCAGAAGAAGAAATATGATAGGTCAAAGAACTGGTATGACTGTGAGTATGAGTGTTGCAGAGATCATAGTGGATGCAGGTGTGAAGATTACGAGATCTTTGCACTTGCTGCGGCTCTGGAAGCACTATAGTCACAAAGTACCCACTAGGATTTTTTTTTCTTACTTTTTCTTGGATTAAAATTAAGTTCATGTTACAAAATAGTATGGTCGATGAGGCATTTATGTTTTTGAATGATATTAATTTGGCTAGCTAATCAAATAAGGATGACAATTTGGCCCGAGCTCAACCCGGGCTACCCTAACCCTTATAAACAAATGACGTCGTTTTATTAAAACAATCTCTTGGGCCTAATCGGACTTTAGGCAAGGCCCAGGCCCCAACAACTATAGCTATGCCAGATTTTAGCTCGATTCATTATCATCTCTGTAATTAACCTTTGTGAATGATTTACTAACTGACATGCTAGTCTAAATTAAATTTTTATGGTCCATAAATTATAAATTTTTGATTAATCAGATGACAATTTAGTTCATCCTGCTTAAAATTACTGTATTAAATTTAGTAAGATTAAGTTTAGATTTAATTCTGATCGAACTTAGACTTTAAATTAAATTTAATAATTTTCATAATTTAATAAATCAAAACAAATTTATAAAAAAAAGAATAAATCTAATCTTAAATAAAACATGCGAAATTAAGATTGATCAACCATAAATTTAGATATTCAAATTCGAATTTATACTGTTATAAAATTGGTTAAATATTGAATAAATTTTAAAAAATTAAAATATAATTGAAGGATAGCGTAATTAATTTAAAGTATAATTAAAAAGGAAGAATATTAAATAAAAATTAATTAATTTATTTTAACTTATAAAAATTAATTAATTTATAAAAATTAACCAAATAATTAATAATTTGATTAATTTTTAATAACAAAAATTATTAAAATAAATTGAATCAAATAATTGATTATTTTAAAAAGTTTACAATTAAACTGTCCGAACTATTTCAGTATATACTTATTGGAAGAGTAATCTGTACACTCCCAATTCAAATTAACCCTAATTAAAAGAAAGGGCTTTGAATCAGAAAAAGAGAGAATTTTTAGTTAGCTATGCTGTTTACGTGGTAAAGAAATTGTTCGGCGGTGCCATTATTATCAGCCGTCCGATAGAATCAGCAAGGCATTCTTTGCAGGGCAGGTCACTGATGCGTAAGCCCAGAGTCTCATGAAGAACAAGTAACCATCTTTAATTTTTTTCTGATGCATGTGTTGGTGGTGTAAAGATCTAGTCTTTTTTAACCGAAACCAAATCTAGCTCCGCTATGTTGTTTATGATTACTTTGGTGCCTCTTATCTTTGCGCGTATTGAACGGTACGACGCCTGTTTGAGCACTGGAGTGGTGTTTCACCGTTGCCTCGGTGCATCTACTCTTAGTCTTAGGAGGGGCTGCTGACTGTATTGATCTTAACATAAGAGAACTACGTGTAACATGTTTTTATGATTACCAAGTTTACTTCACTGTCTGATACCCTGACTACTGAACGAATCTATATCCATTATGTTATGGAGAAGTGGAGAGAAAATTCTGTGGCGTTCAGAAGTTGCAGAAGAAGTGCAGGATCTTGTTCCTTGCCAAAACCTTTTGGTTTATCAGATTTTTCCATGGAGGGTTGGGGTTTACGATCCTGTAAGCAAAGAAGAGACCAAATATGATCCTTATGATGATATTGATAATTTGATATGCACGGAAAGAAAGAACCTTGCAATGCCCAACTGTTATGTCATTGACAGGGGATACATGTTCGGTTTTGCTGCGAAACTGTTGATGAAAGCGAACACTCGATTAATTTCATGCTGCTACTCCATCATATCTCAAAGTTTCGCAATAAAGCGGAATATGAGAGAAGTCTGATAGTACTGAACCTTATTCGTACATAATAGAGAGGTTGTTTCCAATAAACCTATATGCAAACGTGAAATGCTACTCCTCCAATAATATCTCATCTAAACGACATCTTTTGACCAAACCGGCAAGATCGGTCCTCCCAAGTCTGAGTTTACTTCAAGTGTTGACTTTTCAGACCGGAATGTAAACCCTGGCTACATTCAACTCAAGTGGGACTATCTAAATCAGCACACGACCAACCTTA
>JANIJH010000223.1:66288519-66305697 GCA_024520975.1 Erythroxylum areolatum | reverse complement strand
TTCCTCTTTTTGATCCATTTCCGTCTTTTTGGCATTGAAAACCATCTGCAAACATTTAACAAATAATTCCATCAATTTTTAATTACCAATTTCACAAATCAATCAAAATTAAGTCCAAAACATATGCATTTAAAATGACTTAACATAATATGAGAGAACTTTTAAATAGCCCGGTGTCCAGTGATGAGGTGTGGAAGGCAGTCCAATCTATGGGCAGTTTCAAATCTCCAGGGCCAGACGGCTTCCAGCCGATTTTTGACAAAAAATATTGGCATATTATTGGGGGATCGGTTACGAAAATGGTTCAGGAAGCCTTCTCTAGTGGGAGTATTGATCCCCGTATTGCAGAGACTCTGATTGTTCTCATTCCTAAGGAAGACAACCCGGAGAACATTTCAAAATTTCGGCCAATAAGTCTTTGTAATGTAATTTACAAAATTATCACTAAAGTGATTGTACAACGAATGAGACCTTTTATGGATACGATCATTCATTCGCTTCAAGGTAGTTTTATTCTAGGTAGAGGTACGATGGACAATGATATTTTGGCAAGTGATCCATTACTTAAAAAGAGCCAGGGTCGGCTGGGTTCGATGTTGATCAAATTGGACCTCGAGAAAGCCTATGATATAGTCAATTGGGATTTTTTGGAGGGTACCTTGATCGATTTTAAATTCCCGGATCGGGTCGTTAAACTTATCATGAATTGTATTCGGAGCAGAAAGTTGACTGTTCTCTGGAATGGGGAAAAGCTTAATAGTTTTCATCCCAGGAGGGGTATTCGTCAAGGGGACCCGCTATCTCCTTACTTGTTTGTTCTTTGCATGGAGAAATTTGCCGCCTTGATTAATGAGAGTGTTTCTAGTAATAATTGGAATCCTATTGCCTGTTCAAGAGGTGGGGTCAAAATTTCTCATTTGTTTTTTGCTGATGATGTTCTTCTTTGTATGAAAGCGACCCCGAAATAGGGTCAGGAGGTGAAACAGATTATTCAGTTGTTCTGTCAAGCTTCGGGAATGAAGATGAGTGAATCTAAATCGAAGTGACTTCCGTCGGGTGGTATGAAGCGTGATAGAATTAATTTGTTAGGAAGCTTGATAAATATTGGCGTTACGACCGATATTGGAATGTACCTTGGCTTCCCTTTGGGTAATGGAAAAAAGAACAGTCGTATGTATAATGAGCTGCTCGAGAGGGTGAATACCAAGCTTTCTTGTTGGAAAATGAATCACTTAAATCTTGCTGGATGTATTACTATGGTTCGCTTTGTTTTGAATGCTTTACCGGTCTATATAATGCAAACAACTTGGCTTCCGAACTTTGTTTGTGAGAAATCAAATAGTACGTGGGTTCATTTGGAACACTAAAGCCGGTCATAAAGGGCTTCATTTTGTGAATTGGAAAGATGTTGCAAAACCAAGAAAGTTGGGTGGTCTAGGCGTGCGGGATTCTAGAAGTATTAATATATCCATGCTGGGAAAACTTGTATGGGGCTTGATATCCCACCCTGAAAAACATTGGGCCCAAGTCCTTTTAAATCGATATGCGAATGACCTTTTTGTGGATAAGTGGTTGGATGGCACGAAGGGCTCTTCTCTGTGGCAGGGGATCATGTAAACGTTGAAGGAGATTTGGGGGGTTTTCAAACGGCGAGTTTCAGGGGGTGACTCCACCTTATTCTGGTTCGATTCTTGGTGCGATTTAGGTCTGCTGGCAGATTTGGTGGCGGAGATTGCGGGAGAAGATATGGCGCTCAAGATCAGTGATGTTATTAAGCATAATGAAGACTGGGATTTTGATAAGTTTCGGACTCCCATCAGCGAGGATATTAAAAATTCCTTGCCTCGGTTTCATCGCTCGATTTGGGCAGGGGTTCCAGACCGATGGATTTGGGGTCACTCTCCTAATGGTAGATATATTGTTCACAGTGCTTATGATTGGATTCTGAGCAAGAGTGAGAATTTGGGTATTACTCCTTCCAATACTAATTGTGATTGGGTATGGAAGCTAAGGGGTCATGAGAAAATTCCTGTTATGGTTTGGTTGCTGTGTCTCGGACGAGTTCATACTCGAGAGTTAAGATGGGTAAGAAACTTAGATAGTAATGGTCTTTGTAGGCGTTGTTTTGTGGGATAGAGACTCCGATGCATTTTTTTAGGGACTGTAGAGAGGTTTCGTATCTCTGGTATAAAGCATTCAATAATGTCGTCCCTACTGATTTCTTTGCTCCGGTGGATTCTGAAATTGTTGGTTGGTTTAAAAAATGGAGTTCGCGGGCTTGTGATTATGGTATTTCTCATTATAGTGATATAATATTTTTAGCTACTATATGGATTATTTGGTGGGGGCATAATCAAGCTATCTTTGAGGCGAGTCCTTGGACAAAATTTCACTAAGAGTCTCTTCTTTTTGTGACTATACAGGATTGGTGTCGTTGCTTTGGTAATTTCACCGAGATCCTGTTCTGGTCCAATGATGGGTGTCATGGTTGGCCCCAAATCCTAATTACATCAGTTTGAATGTTGATGGTAGTGCCTTAAATAATCTTGGCGACGCTGGAATTGGAGGTGTTTTTAGGGACCATTTTGGGCGTTGGCTGCGTGGGTTTGCTGGATATATTGGGGTTGCGACGAATATGACGGCCGAACTATTGGCCATAAGGACAGGGTTGCAAATAGCTTAGCGCACTGGGTTTCGAAAAATTATGGTGGTGTCAGACTCCTTAGAGGCCCTTCGGTTGATATCTAGCGATGATTGTTTGTTTCACCCTTTGGCTAATATTGTCGCTGATATCATTGTTTGCAAGGGTTGGGACTGGGATATTCTATGGCGTCATTCTCTAAGGGAAGGAAATCGCATAGCCGATTCCCTTGTCAAACGCGGAAGTAGAAATCGACTAGAATTTCAAGAATGGTTTTCTCCGCCTCCAGATCTCTTGCTCAACCTAGCTGTTGATGCTTCAGGAGTGTGTTTTTTGAGAGAATAATTTCTTTTTTGTGTCTTTATTTTAATGTTTGATTTTTTCAACTTTCCGATGTACCAAAAAAAACTCCTAATTAACTTAAATTAGTAAGTGTAATTCCTCTTAAACAATAAAATATGTTGACATGAGGACGAACGTATTTACTAGTTATATCATCTGTAATTGCTTGAATCTCAAGACATCTTTTGAACCAATCATAGATTTTATTAAGATAGGTAAACTAAAGGGACTCTCCGTCTGAGAACCGCATATGATAATTTCTTCTTGTACAACTCAAACAAAAAAATCAAAATATTAGTTGAAACGAATATATGTGAAATATAAATTTCTTAATTGTATGATTAACAATATTTTCTGAAGATACAAAAAAGAAAAATCTGCAAACTACTCCTTATGGTTATAATGCCAAAATATCAAGTTGACAATATAATTAATTAAAATATATTAATTAATTAGTTACAATATAATTAATTAAAATATAATTCATAGTTACAATATATATATTTATTTATTTATTTAATAAATGAAAATATAATTAATTAAACTATTGTTATTATGAATTAATTAAAATATTATTAATTAGTTAAAATATAATTCATTCATTAATTAAAATATTGTAATTATTAATATATTATAATTAATTAAAATAAATTAATTAAGTACTTAATTAATTAAATACATTAAAATTTTATTTTTCAATATTTTTACAAACTAGTCATTGTCGATAGTAATAGTAATTATTTCTTTCTCTTAACTAACTATCATAATTATAATGATAATATTTATTATCATTCTTTACTATATTTATTTCCATTCTTATTACTATTCTCTCTAGCATAATCAACCAACCGCCTCTTAACTTTCTTAACTTTGTGTAGGAGCATATATCTCGTGAATTAATACTTTATTATTTATCTCAAAGATCTCGAAAATTAATTGGTACCACAATTCACAAAGGCCCACCGTAATAATAAATGATAGCTTTTGGTCAATGCATGGCCTACATTGACCAAGGCTTTCTTTCATGTTACTCTCATGACAACTTATTGCAGAGGTCACACGGCAAAATGATTGTTTATTTCCATTCCCAAATTTCCGGGTCTTGCTCTTCCTGTAGGTCCACTTCTTTATGCACCTTTCTCCATCGGGTTATTGCCGTAACGTGTCAGATGGGTTATTATGATTCACGAATTTTTGGCTGTATATATATTTCCTTTAAAACTTCGATTATATAATTATTAGAGTTGGTTATAAAAAATTTTAAACTCTATTCAATTTAATAATATTTCAAACTTTTAAAAATAGCACTAAAATAATCTTATATTTAAATTTTTAGTAAAAATGGTTTGATATTAAATTTTTTGTTAATAATGTAGATAATACAACGAACTGAATTATATTAATATTTTTATCACACAAATACCACATTGTATGTGTGACTTATAAGTTTTATTATTTAATAAATTAAAAATATTGTAAATTACTAAACAAAAGGAGGATAACTATTATAAACAAAAGTAAGAATTGCCTCTGCTTTATGATTGTGTTATATAAATAAACTAAGTTATCAAATTAATTATTCAAAAATAGTTAAATTTTGATAAAGTTTATTTTCAAAAACTTTCACAAACATATATTTTCTATTTCCAATAATATTGAAGTCTTTCTTTTCATGTTACTCTCAATATTACTTATTGCAGAGGGCACACGGTACAACAGTTGATTATTTCCTTTCTTAAATTTCTAAGTCTTCCACGTGCGATAAGTCCATTTCTCTATCAACCCAATGACATGTCAAATGAATGATTTTGACTCATGAAATCTTGACTATATATATATATTATAATGTATATTTGACTTGTTTAAAACTTGAATCATATAATTACAAGAGTTACTTATAAAAAATTTTCAAATTTCATTTAATTTTATAACAATAACTCAAAATTTAACTCTAACTCTCAATTTTTAGCAAAACTAATCTAACATCAAGTTCTCTGTTAATAACGTGGAGACATGACAAACTATACCAAATTAGTACTTTTATTATATTAATGTGGAGACATGACAAACTATACCAGATCAGTACTTTTATTACATTAATGTGGAGACATGACGAACTATACCAGATTAGTATTTTTATTATATGAATGCTACATATTGTATTTCTTATGAATTTTATTATTTGATAAATTAAAAATATATAAATCTTAAAATAATATTAAATGATCTAGAAAGACTAGGATAGTGCATAAATCTTAAAATAATATATATGTGACGTTTTATATATTCTCCTTGTTTTGTTGAAAGTTTAATTGATAAAATGGGACCACCACCATAAACATGAAACACCCAATCGATGAGAGCCTCTTATAAAAGGCTTATCCTAGTTCATCATTTATGCGATATAAAACTGCACTAGAATTCATCTATAGAATTGTAGAAATGGCAGGGATAAGCTATCAACTGCGTTCAACAGTAATAATGGTGAAACTATTGTTATTACTATTACAAGGGTGGAGCTGTGAGGCTTGTTTGGAGGATGACAGAGGTGCTTTGTTGCAACTCAAAGATTCATTCAATGTCCCATATGGTGGCTTTACAGAAGAAGGAATGTTTTCATGGAGGAAAGAGGTTGACTGCTGTGAGTGGGTTGGTGTTGGATGCGACACCAAAACAGGCCGAGTCGACGAGCTCATGCTTGACTATTTTAGAGATGGAGATTCTGTGGATAATTGGTACTTCAATGCCTCTGTGTTTCTTCCATTTCAAGAACTCCAAAAGCTTAGTTTACGAGAGAACAACATTGTTTGCTGCGTAGAGAATGAAGGTTCTTAATCATATCAACTTTCTTATCAAATCACACATGATTTTGCTGTATCTTTTAATATTGCTAATTAATTTGTTTTTATTAAGTTGGAAACATGTTAATTCTGTAGGTTTTGAAGAATTGCAGAAGCTGAGCAAATTAGAGTTCCTGGAATTGAGTTATAATGACTTAAACATTAGCATCTTACCTTTGCTCCGTGGACTTCAATCTCTCAAAATTTTAAATATCGTTTATACTGGGCAAAAAGGGTCAATCATCATGGAAGGTTGGTGGTTGTTTTATAATTCATTAAAAGATGTTAATGTACGTTAGACTTGGTTTTTAGTTTGTATTAGCATCTAACCAAATTTTCTTTTGTTTTATTTTTCTGGTTGCTCACAAGATTTGGTTGCCTTATCCAATTTGGAGGAGCTAGACATTAGCCTGAATAATGTCGATAAGTTTGTTGTATCTAAAGGTAATTCTGTATATCATAACATGAAAAGATTAAGATATTTACTGTTTGATTGTCAGAATTTTTTTTTTCCATATGAAAGTTACACTCAATTCACATCTACTTCAGTATAGACTCAAGGAAGAGTACAAATTTAAAACAAAAATATAATAAATAAATATGAAAAGATTATTATAATATTTATTAATTGATTGTAATAAATATTGTTAGAAATGAATATTGATAGGTATATATATATAAGAATAGCATATGATTACTTATGAAGAAGACAAATCTAAAGAAGAGTCATATTTCTACTTGTCATTTCAATTTACTTATGATTATCAGTAAATTACTTTTTGTAGATATTGAAGGTCTAAGTAATATAAGCGTTCTTTGGATAGGCGGTTTTGGAAGCAAGTTTCAGCTACAATCATTGAGGGCATTCCCAAATCTTAAGTCACTTCATCTACTTGCGAATAATTTTACACCAGAACCATTGTCACAAGGTACGTAAAGAAAGTATCTTTAAAATAATTAAAGTTATAATTATCTTTTTTATTGTACTTATTAAAGTATATATATATTTGAAAATTATATAAAAATTTTCTTTATGATAAAACCATTCTATTTATATACAAAATCATATCTAAGAACTTTTTTCCCCTGTATTATGCAGACTTATCTAATTTCAAGGATTTAAAAACATTAGATTTGATACTTGGCATGTTGGGAAATATCAATAATTTCTTAGAGTCCATTGCAAATATGACTTCGCTTGAGACTTTATCAATGGACTCTTGTCAACTCACTGGCAGCATTCGGGGTACCGAAGGTGAGTTAATCTTAATAACATAATTTGAATCATCTCTTCAATCTCTATCTCTCTAATCTTTTTCTTTATATTATATATTTAGGTTTATGCAAGTTGAAAAATCTTCGGAATCTCAATCTTTATAACAATAGTTTAAGTGGTGCCTTGTCTCAATGTTTGGTGAACTTAACACTTCTTCAAGAATTGGATCTCTCACACAATTACTTAAGTGGAAACGTTCTCTAGGGTCCATTGATAGGTCTCACATTTATCTCATCCCTATCACTGTCTTTTAATCAGTTTAAGATCCCAAGTTCACTCTCTCCATTTCTCAACCACTCCAAACTCAAGATTTTTGAAGGTGATGAAAATGAAATCTTTGCAGAAACAAGGATGGTCAATCATAGTTTGACACCCAAGTTTCAACTAGAGAGGCTTTCTTTACAATCCACTTTTAGAGGAGGATCATTTCCTGAGTTTCTGTACTATCAACATGATTTGCAATATCTTGACATTTCTGGCATTCCAATTATAGGATCGGGCTTTCCAAGTTGGTTATTAGAAAACAATACAAAATTGGAAAGGCTTCGTCTCTCAAATTATTCTCTTTCGGGATCTATAGTTTTGCCAGCACATACCCCTAATGCAACTTTAAGGAGATTGGATATCTCCACCAATCAACTTTATGGTCGCATTCCAATTAAAATCAGTACAAATTTTCCAAGGTTAGAATGGTTAATCCTATCAGAAAACGGATTTATTGGAAGTATTCTGAATAGCTTGTCTGATTGCCCTTTCTTGGTGGCAATGATCATGCGTGATAATCAACTATTTGGCAAAGTTCCAAAGTGGATTGGAATAAAGGATTCCCTTTTAATACTGGATCTTTCGAAGAACAAGTTTTCTGGAAGCTTATCTGCAATATTTGGAGCTCCACGATTGCAAATCATTCAATTGTCCGAAAATAGATTCGAAGGTCCTTTTCCTCATTCAATTTCTAACCTCCATAATTTGGTAGCTCTAGATCTCAGTCATAATTATTTAACGGGTATCATTCCTAAATGGGTTGGCAAATTATTTAAATTGAAATTTCTTCTATTAAATTTTAATAATTTTATAGGAGAGATTTCAATTAATTTATCGATGATGACCAGTTCATTAAATTTGGTGGACCTTTCACATAATAAACTCTCTTCATTCTCTACTAATTATTCATACAATTATAAAGAAGATAAAAAATATTTAAAAGGTTTTTTTAATTCAAGAGTGAAAGAAGTTCTTGAGTTTGTAACAAAGGGAACAAATTTTGAATATAAAATAGATAAACTACTGTTTACGGGATTCATTGGATTAGATTTCTCTTGCAATAACTTGACTGGTCTAATTCCTTTTGAATTTGGAAACATTCGGAACATCAAACTTTTGAACTTATCTCATAACAATTTAACAAGATCTATTTCCTTATCATTTTCAAATATGACAGAAATTGAAACTTTAGATCTTTCTTTCAACAACCTGAATGGGCCAATTCCTTTCCTTCTTACAAAACTAAATTTCTTAGAAGTTTTTAATGTGTCTTACAATAATCTTTCTGGTGAAACACCCACTAGAGTTGCTCAATTTGCAACTTTTGATGAGACAAGCTATTTAGGAAATCCTTTTCTTTGTGGGTTGCCACTTCCTAAGAGTTGCAAAAACGAGGAAACTACAACACCATCTTCAATGACTAAAGAGAGTTTAGATGATGATGACATTGACAATGGTGCTATTGATATGGAGGTTTTCTACATCAGTTTTTCTGTGGCTTTTGTTATCATCTTAGCGGGAATAGCTGGAGTTTTGTGTATAAACCCATACTGGAGAAAAGCGTGGTTCTGCTTTATCGAGATGGTCATCGATAGTTGTTACTACTTTGTTTTGGATTGTCTTTCTTACCTATCAAGATTTTGGGCAAGATAAATTATATGCTTGTATTCTGTTATGATATTTCAATGTTACCTCAGTAGTTGCTACTAATTTATTGATGTTTTGCTTTATATCTCTTTCACAACCCCAAAAAAAAGAGTAAATCAACTAACAAGTTACTCTTTGAGGAAATAAAATCTTCTATGAGAATGTTATTGTACGGGTCCTGAAAACAGAGAAGAAACAGTGACGAATGACTCGATTAGTTGCAAGTCAAAATCCCCCAAAAAGGTACATTTCAATTCTCGAAACACCAGTGAAACAATCCCAGATAAGCGAAGCTAGGCCATTTCCATTTCCATCCTCTTGAACTTACTTCAAACACCTTGCGAGCAAAGCATGATAGGCCTTACATTTGCCTACCAGCAGCATCAGCAACAAAGGACAGGTAAGGAGTCTTACGCATAACACAACTCACCAACCCGTACACAAAGCAGAAGCAACTAAACATGAACATCACATTATGACCCCAGACCATCGACTTGAACCCAAAACCATTCCGAACCGGGTTAAAGATTTGAGCCGAAAGCAAAGGCACAACCAAGAGAGGATCCAAGGTCACAGCCCTTTTGTTTTTGGAAATTAAAGAGTATGTGTATAGAAGTTTTGTTATGAATGGTTGAGATGTGTAAATGAGTATTGTTAAAGTCAAAAGACGCAACTCTCCTTCAATTAGCACTCCTTCCTATTGTTTATGACATTTTCATAATTTTCTAAACTATTGTAGTGGTGTACAACTTACGAAAAAGACATAACACTCTATATTGTTTACGAGAAATAGTATCTGATTTCTAGGACTGGCACAAACAAACACTATTTCTACCGACACAAATCAATCAACTAAATGTACAGAAAACAGAGGGAAGTAAAGAATCAAGATATCCAACAATATGACACATTATGCCATTTCACACGCAAGCACTGCTGTTCCTCCACTTCTTACATGTCGTCTTCAGTTCTCCATACAACTTGCATCATCAGCAACACTCACGATTTTTAATATTCTTAGAGTCTCACAATAATATCACTCCCAATTCAAGTCCATATCCATTCACCACAATCAGTTATCGAGCAATCAGGGTAAATGGTCCCCTTATTAATTATTTTCAGACAATCATAAATAGAAGCTAAAACAGTGATTTTCAGTGTAGATGATATGCAACCTAGTCCAGTTTTTTTTAAAGAGATTGGAATAACATAAATATTGATTTTCCGGTTACTGTTGTCTATCAATTAGTGCAGGAAGCTCTGTATTCGTAACATTTACAGGACCATCAACATCAAAAACAATCATCAATCTGCATTGCAAGTGACTAAGTATGTTGTTTTTAAATTTTCTTTGTGGTACTTACATGATGTAGATAGGTCATTTGGCTAAAACTGGAAGACTTCTACTATTTCCCTCACAACAAAGTTCTACTGTTCTTAGGTTCTTTTCAACAATTAGCAGGTAATTCACCACTTCTCTTTTACATCATCTCCTCAATATCCACGAACCATGTTTTACTAAGCAGCAGGTTGACCAGTAATGTATTGTGTAAGAATATTTCTCAAGTATCAAATATGCGTTTTAAGTCTAGGTGTTACTATTAAAATTTCACTCACACGATCACCAAATCACTGAAGTTCAACTGGCCAACATTTAGGTCATATTGCATCAGCTAACCAACTAGTCATCCATAAACTTCTAAAGAGGAGTACAAGGATAGTCCTAAGATAATTTGTATATGATTTATATTTATTACAGTAGAAGAAAGCAGATCTTGAAAGAAAGGATACCTTATGGAACTCCAAAGTATCTCACTTCAACCGTATAAAGAGAAGGGGCCACCTGAAATATCTGTAGAAATATAAGAAAAGAGGGAAACTAACAGAAAGAAAAACTATCAGGCTACACCTTTTTTCTTTCGAAGTCACAAACCTCAGTGGCAATGTTAAGGCTTCCCTTTCTTCCTGTTCTCATGTTTTGAAGCCTCATCTATCAAAAACAAGTGAAAAGTAAAGATCAGTTCCACCCCTCCTGCTTCAGCTAAATAAGAATAACAATTATCCTCCAAAAGTATCACTGACCTTGTAGTTTTTCTTGTAAACGTGAAAACCAAGTGCCTTTACAGCTGCTTCAATCTTGTGAACTATCTCATTGGAAGGACATTTAGATGCGAACCTTGTTTCCTGTTTAAAGCCTTGTAGTTGATCACAGATCATCAAATCAAAATCAGAGGATAGCGTGAGTTTCAGCATTCATTTACAATCCAACAGTAATATGTCCATCATAAAACATTGGAATGTTCACGGGAAAGCCAACGCTATTTGTGCCTAAAACATTCAAAGGACCACTACAAAGCTATTTCTCTTTCCAACAAAAGATCCTTCGTTTGTTGCGTAAAATGATTTTTTAATATATTCAGAACTTGAAAGATTGGGAGATAAGGAAAAGCATACATCAACTATCAACTTGAAAGTTGGTCCAATTACAAAAGTCAGAAGCATGCAGAAGATGTTTTGATCTTCCATCCAACTGCACACTCACAACCCAAAGAGCGAGAAAGAAATTTTAATACAAAAGAAGCATTAACTAAGCGAACCTGTTCCACGTCAAACAAATTCCAAAGATTCAGTCCTTTTGACATAGAAATCAACTCCCATTCATGGCCGTTGGTTGTTCTTCCTTCTTCTCTGTGACATGGTGCTCCTGTTAAGTTGGAGAGAATGCATATCAAAAGAGATTCCCACCAAGTACAAGAAAAAGTGTCTCCAAATACACTCCCCTAAACTTCTTAAAATTTGTTGCAAACTCATTTTAAACTTAAGAGCTTCTTCTGGTAACAAGAAACTGTCATATTATGTGGTGCCTTCATGCATCGAACAAGCTTATGTAACCAGCCTCGTCGGACACGACGAGAACATGACAATTCTTACTCCTGTAACAAAAATCAAATTATGAAACGAACAAATCAGAACAAATAAAAACTAAAAACATTTGACCAACTTAAACGTAGCTAAAAAGGACTACATTTGAAGAAATACAAATTCAAAATCGAACGAACTCGTGATTTGACCTTGCAATAAGAAACCGCAGAGGCGGCGACTCCTGGCCGTCACGCTCCACTGTCACCCTCAGAGAGAGAGAGACTATATAATACTTAATTACCAAGTATGTCACCTACAGCGAATCTAAAAATGTGTAAGTCGTTGATGATCCAGATAGGGCAGCTGATGGTACAGGTGATGATGATGGGGAAGGAGGTGTTGGGGCAGATGCTGGGGAAGGTGAGGGGACCAAAGAAGCCGGTGGCAGAGAAGGAGAGGAAGGCGGGTGAGATGGTAAAATCTCAAAGAGGGGGCTTTGTGAGTACATATATGGTAGAAACTTCGAGAGGCTTGGTATTATGTATCTCAATTAAATAAATGAAACTGAAAGTGACACGCTGGCAGGACGAGACATTCCTATTTAGAAGTTCTCGATCTGAGTTTAGGAATTTAGAAGTTCTTCGATATGAGTTTTAATGACTTGTACACAACTTTGATAGATATCTTACCGTCATTTCGTGGATTTCACTAACTTTGATACACAATAACAAAAAGGTTCAATCAATATAAAAAAGGTCTGTCTTTCCCTTTTTATTATTATTCTTGAGAAGGAATAACGATATCCTTTATGACCTAATTCATTACGAAAAATTAATACACCTAAAGATTTTGTATTAATTTATAATGAAAGATAATCTGAAATTATGCAACTTTTATTATTTTTTCAATAATAATCTGGAATTTTAATTGTAGTAATTAAATATTTAAAATTTTAACTTATGTAAAATACTTTAACTTTCACTAAAAAAGATCGTTAATTATACTAATTTTGCTACTTCATCTTTTATCCCAAAATTAAGAGGATGATATATTTAACACAAAACAATAGGGGAGGCACCTGATGAATGGATTCACCTCAGATGAGGACTCCTAATAGTTGAGACCGTGAGATAGTCTTAAAATCACCAAAACATGTTATTCAATAAGTTTTGTTTAAAAGCGTGCCGGTGGCACTCTCAAGATTTATTTAGCAATTTTCCCTCAAACCTTTGAGCACGAGAAAATTAGCTTCTTGCATAACATATATGAGACATTCATCACATATTAGGGCAAAAGTTGAAGGTTCATAACACAGAAGAAAAGTAAACTATAAATCACCACATTATAAGAACTTAAAAGGACACCTCAGCTACCAATAAATTAATAGAGCAAGTCCATTTGAATCGATCGCCAGGACTGAAATTGATGAAAGTATCCTGAAATGTAAATAAGTAAAGAGACACTAGTTGCACTTACAAGCTGACTGCTTTCATGACCAAATACACCATCCATTATGAAACATGGACCTCCACTGACTCTTAAGTCAAATTCTATTTTCAAGGATTTGTTGGATTTTCCTTAGTCCTACCTCAGACTGCTTTCCTTTAGAAATTTTGTTGACCAGTATTCTAGCTTCTTTCTAACTCTTCCTCACCACAATAGAATTGGAAACAGAGAAATTATCAACAAATTAAAGGATTGAAACAATGAAAATGCCAATCCAAGGAATGTGTGACTTATCCTGCTAAATCTCAACTGCTATTCGACCTTTAATTTCCTGGCAATGCAGGTCCGACCACATATAAGTAGTTAATTCTCATATTGTAGATCAAATATATCATATTCAGCGAGTCTACTTTATCAATAACCAATACTACATTGACCAAATTGCTTATAAAAAGGAAAGGTTAAGGTCACCTTTCAAGCAAAAAGAACAAGAACAAGCTTTAAGCAAGTCTGCACCCGTATCCAGATTAGCACAATCACCCGACTGGAGTGTTGTGTATCTAGTGAACCCAAAAGATATGGATTCCTGAGACTCCGACATCTTTGACCACTCTACAGAATCACAGTTTCTAGTTGGCAAACTACCACAACTGCTATCCTTGTCAACATTAGGACCAACATGAACAGCAAATCCATGAACTTTCAAGTTGCCGATTATATCATCAAAAGCGAGCCCGACTACAACGTCATCATTCCCTTTCTTGCATGGGCCTGAATTTGTGACGATGGAACCACTTGAAGTACAACTATCTCTTGATGCGCAATCCTTGACCAATTCAACACTATCATCAACAAATTCAAATCCTTTAATTTTAGTTTGCTCGCTGGTGTAAAGAGATGCAACATTCTCATATGAGACACAACTTCCAATTTATGCTTCTTTGTCGGGTTCTTAACTCTTGTACATGTTTTGAAAAATATGAATTCTGAGCTTCACGCCCGACGTTTTCACCATACCTATCTATATATTTAAGCCCTAAACCATCCGTAATCAACGAAAATTTCGTTCCAGAGGGCTGATTAGTCAAATCTTCCAAATCCACTCCCGATTTGGAAACCCAATTTGAGAAATTATCTCCACTCATGATTAATGCATTCAATAGAAACCAAAAGCAAATCATCCAGGAACAAAATCTTTAAAAAAACATTTAGCTAGATTAATTTTATCCGTGAATGTCGTGGTTTCTTATTTCAATACTATTTCTTTTCTTAAAAGTATTGTTTAATTATCTAAGTCTTTCTTTTCATGGTTACTTATTGGAAGGTCACAATGATTTTTTATTTCCTTCCTCAAATTTCCAAGTCTTCCTTTTCTTATACGAGTTATTACCAAAGTTATCAACACGATAACATAGTAACGTGTCAAATGGGTGATTTTGATTATATATATATACACTCTTTGTCACTTGATTTGTTTAAAACTTGAATTACATAATTATAGGAGTTAAATATTAAAAAATTTAAACTTTTCAATTAATTTTATAATAACAGTTGAAACTTTATAAATCACATTAAAATAATTTTAACTTTCAATTTTTAGCAAAAATAGTCTAACATTAAATTCTTTGTTAGTAATATAAATGATGTGACAAATCATGTCAGATTACTATTTTTGTACATGGATGTCACATATTATATTTGTGTTAAATGTAAATTTTATTATTTAATAAATTAAAAATATCATAAATCTTAAAATAGTTATGAAGGAAAACATATAAGAAGTGTACAACTATTTTAGGATTTGTAATATTTTATTTTATTATTATTATTAACTATTTTAAGATTTGTAATATTTTTATTTTAGTAAATAATGAAATTTATTAGTAACATAAATATAATATATGACAGTCAAATGGAATAAATACAAATATAATATGGCTCACTAACATCATCAACATTAAAGGGATAATTATTAAAAGATTTTCAAGCATTGCAAAATTTTGCAATTATTGCAAAATTTTTCATTTCTTTTGTTTTTTAATATTAATTTATTTTATTTTATTATAATATGTCGTAAAATTTTACTTACGCTCAACTGACTTGATTTGGTACGTTAGTTAAATTAGCATAGAGACAAATATCAAGTTATTTTTATAAAATATAAAATTTGAATATTTTATTATCATTTTTTAAATTTAAATTATAATTATAAAATTATGTCAAATTAGAGAATTTTAATAATTAACTTTTTTTAAAAACATATATTGTTGTCTCCCACACTCTACTTATCGGAGGGTCACACACGGCTTCATTTCCTTCCCTAAATGACCAACTCACCCTTTTTCTGTTAAGTCCCCATTTTACAGCCAAACTGATCACCATGTGACGTGGCCAACGAGTGATTTTGGCTCGTGAATTTTTGGCTATATAGAACGTGTCAAATGGCGGGTTTAAAACTTGGATTATATAATTTAATGAGTTAATTGTCAAAATTTTATAATTTTACTCAATTTTATAATAATATCTCAAATTTAAAAATAGCACTAAAATAATTCTATATTTCGATGAATGACTTATTAGTTGAAAAATAGCTGATTGACCATGTTTAGCTTATTACTATGTTAAACAGCTATCTATTATGTTTGGTAATCAGGTGGATTGGCTAATTGAACCAATCTGCTGATTTTCAATAAGCTCAGGAGGACAGTGTTTAGCCTTCAGCTGATCAACAACGACGATCACAAAGAGCGACAATTTATTCAGAAAGTTTTGGGTAGATTTTTCTCTCTTTTTTCTTTAAACATCTTCTCTCTTCATTCGTTCTGATCCCAGTCTTCTACCATTGTTTGATCTTCTACTCCTTCGTTTTGATCATGATTGTGTTGTCGGAAAAGAATACCCACAAACCTAAGAGGGCGTCGATAATAAGCCCGTGTTCACTCACTCAAAAATGGAGGGACTTTTTCTCTCGTTTTTCTTTAAACAATCTTCTCTCTTCACGATCTTCTACTCCTTCGTTCTTTACTTCTTGTTATTTCACAAGATTCTATCTGTCATCATGTTAAATGATGGGATGGTGTTTTATAGTGGCAAGAAATTAAGCCAAATCTTGGAGCCGTGTGGCCAAGTTCAGGTAATTAGTCATACACTGAAGAGTTGTTGGAGATTTCTTTCTAATTTAAACTTAAGTTACCGCTTTTAATGGCATTAATCTCCTGATTTTAAATTGGATTCTACTCTGGTTGCTTTGTCTGAACCCATGGAAGATTCGTTCAATTTCATAGAGATTACAATACCCCACAAGAAGTTGATGCTTTGACACAACCAACTAACCACTAGACTCTGGTTGGTATTTTGACTCCTTCACGGTATTAACGTTTTTAGACTAAGTCTTATAAATTATATGTTCATGTGAATCAGTTGAATCATGCCGGATTTATTTTTTACAAGGTTTTAAAAACTGAACCGGACCGTACGATCCGACCGGAAAATTTTTAAACCGGTCAGTAATCCGGTTCGGTTTTTCCTAAAAACCTCTATATATGAAAACCGGCAGGTTTTGGATCGGACCGTACGGTCCGGTCCGGTTTGTTTGCAACAACGGAACCGTTGTTCCCCGGAAGCATACTGAACGGAAGAGAAGAGAAGTGACGATGGCGAGGATCTTCGTCGGCCACGGGGAAGAGAGAGCCACGTGGGATTATGAGGCCTCGCCGTGTTTCGCCAGAAATAGCTGAGCTTGTAAGAACCAACGAGATTTCTCGAACCCAAGCTCACAACTTTAACATAACCAAGAACAAACTTTTTCCGAATTCCAATTATGTACCTTGACCCAGACGGCGTCAACTCCTCCCCCTCAC